>VYZV01022019.1:1772-13944 GCA_013401275.1 Pandion haliaetus | reverse complement strand
CAGCCAGGACAGCTGACCCAAACTGGCCAACAGGGTATTCCAGACCATGTGACATCATGCCTAGTATATAAACTGGGGGGAGTGGGGCTGGGGGGTTTTTTCACTCGGGGGCTAACTGGGCGTTGGTTGGTTGGTGGTGACCAATTACATTGTGCATCACTTCTTTTGTATATTCTAAATCTTTTATAATTATAATTGTCATTTTATTATTGTTATTATTATCATTATTAGTTTCTTCCTTTCTGTTCTATTAAACTGTTCTTATCTCAACCCACAAGTTTTACTTTTATCCCAATTCTCTCCCCCATCCCAATGGGTGGGGGTGGAGTGTGTGAATGGCTGCGTGATGCTTAGTTGCTGGCTGGGGTTAAACCACGGCAGTGGCCCTCCTCTGGACCTGCTCAAGCAGGTCTATGTCTTTCTTATGCTGGGGGCCCCAGAGCTGAACACTGAGCACTTGCCGATGAAGACTAAGGCAAAAAAGCTGTTGAGTACCTCAGCTTTCCCCATGTCCTGGGGAACCAGGTCTCCCATTTCCTTCTGGAGAGGGCCCACATTTTTCTTTTGTCACTGATGTACCTATAGAAGCTTTTCTTGTTGCCCTTGACATCCCTGGACAGATTTAATTCTTATCAGTTGATCCTCATTAGACTCAATCCTGGATTACAGTCCATCTACCTGCAGAACAAATGCAGTGATGCATTTATTCTTTTGCCCTCCTTCTCCTCCCCAAAGATTTTGAGAATAGCGGAGCTTTGAGGTGTTTTGATGAAATGTGGTGGCTGAATTAAAAAATATGAAGGTAAGCTAAATACAAGTAATATTAATTGCTCAAATCCATAAGAATTCTGTACCAGTGCATCCAAGTAGCACAGAATTAGTTTAATAATTTATAGAAATTATAAAGGTCCAGTAAAACATACATCAAGTTAAGATCGTACTTATATTTTCCGATATTATGAGTCACCAGCTTTATAAGCATAACCATCTGAATTTCAAATGTGAAATGTATTTTGAACACTGTTCTAGAATGTATAAGAAATTATAGCAGGTCAACCTTTTGAAAAATTTACCTGTGCATGTGTAATTTGATATATATAACATAATCTATTATGCACATCAGGTTTGTATTGTGCAATTTTATTATGTAAAACATAGCACAGGTTTCTTTTTTTTTCACCTTTCTGCCAGCAAAATCACTGACTGATAGTTGCATTTCAAAGATGAAGATGGGGCTGTTTTAGAAACCTCAAACATAGAAATAAAATTTTTCCTAGATGTGTACAAGGCCAGGCTTCACTTCAGACACAGCTTTACTTGGAACTGTGCATCATCTTTAACCAATAGGCTTATTTGGTATTGTTTAAGGAGCATGATCAAGAGTCTGGCCTCTCAGCCAGAAAGGCCAATTATTAGAAGGAAGTAGTCTGCCTATAAAATCTCTTTGGTTGTTTTTTTGTTTTTGTTTTTTTTTTTTCCCCAATGATCTGTCAATACTGATAGTCAGAATACATTTGTACACATTAGCATTAAGGTGTTTACATTTACATATGTAGTAATATGTCTATAAAGACTTTTGCATCCTGTTTAAGGAATAGGAAATTTAAACCAATAATTCTTTCTTAATGGAGAGGTCTACTTCAAGTGGTTACTAAAGATGTTAAAACTAAAGGCAGATCGTGTAATATTGTCCTTATATATGATTGTTTCAGTTTCAAAATTAAAAAAAAAAATCTTAAATTAGTTTCATATTACTTCTTTATGCAACCATCTAATTTTTGAACTTTGTAATATTTGTGTATGACAGGTTTGGAGTTAAAATTTGTTCTGAAATACCACTTCATGAAGTAACATGACCAAGTGCTGTGCATGTAACTTGTATTCACATTGGATAAAAAGTTTCCGAAGTGCTTCAAAACTGGACACTGATTCAGAGCTGGGGAAGTTAAAAATAATAGTGTATTGAAAAGGATGCTAGGAGACCCATTTCTTTAGAGAGAAATTATTTGGGAATATTTATAGTGACCAAGTGAGCAGGTGAAAGGTACAGTCAATAAAATGTATTTAGATATTGCACTTCTGAATGTGTGGTTTGACATAGGGCAACACAATCAATTTTCCCAGAAACAATGCAGAGGGTAGATGTCACATTTACTGTTGAAAAGCATCACTGTGCACTAAAAAACCTATATGACATTAAAAGCACTGCTTGTATCGAGCCAGGTAAATGCTTCTGCTGGTGATGAAGAACAGTCAGTTATGCTACCTATAATAAAAAACAAGTTAGTCTCCATAGGCAGAAAGTGACTTTATAAATCCATACGAAGTAGCATAGTGTTTCTCATGTTGTCAAGCAGTATTGTCATAAAACTGGGCAGGGAAAGGCAAACAGCAAGACTCTCCAAATGAGGAAAGCTTTGTGACCAACAGTAAATGGTAACACTGGGATACCACCAGCTGCTAAAAAGACATGCTCTCAAACACTAAACTGCATTATTTATGTTGACACTAACTAGCAATGACAGCTTCAAAAATTGAAGATACTAATGCAAAACTACAGAGCTGATTTTCTGTTCAGAGGGTTTCAATGAACAGTGAAGAAGAGTGGTGCAGTGTAGAAGATAATTAGGAGAGCTAAATAGTCTTGCTACNGCTGAGATGATTTGGGGAGTACTACAAGTGAAAAATTCAGAAAAAAATTCTAATTAAAAATTCTGGGAAATCCTATAAAGAAAATGTGTAGTAAAAGCTGTGGAATCCAAAGATCATATTGTACAGAGCATATACTTAGGTTGATAGACCAGCTAAGTATCTCCTGGGAGGCCACTCAACCTCTTTGTTTATCTGAAAAAGATGAAGGGATAAGAGGGACCAAGACTTAGAGACTTTTACTGGGAAATGTTAGCAGCAGGGAAAAAATGCCTTTATCAGGAAGGAGTTGGGGAAATTTGGAGCGGTAGGCTGTGAAAGAGTTTATAAGGATATTAACAGTATTAGAGCATAGAGCCATGAAGTATGACTTAAGTCGGTTAATAAATACCTACGTGCTTTCCAGTTGTCACTAGAATGTTCTGTTGTATGAATTAGAAAACTGGGAGAATTCACATAAATTTTAATTGTAATCACAGTCTGAGAAGTCATCAATTAATGTTGGGGGAAGGGAGGGATCCCCCTTCCCCACTATGGTTGCATGTCTGACTTCTGAAAAGAATCTCAACAACTTTTTCAGTAATTCAAGCATACCTCAGGTGCCTGTGAGTACCTCACTGTAACTAAATATTCACGGAGGATAGGGTCGACCTATGGCATTTGCCTGTCATTTTTCAGTCTGTTTAGGATGTTTAGGAGTTGATTTATGATTTCATTTGTAATCAATGCCAAAATTAGGTATAAAAACAAAGAATGGAAGGTTTTCTTTAACCCTTGTGTATGCACTGTGGTGATTTTCTTCACAAGGTGTATGCATAAACCTTTATTTTGTTGGAAAACTATGGCATTTACAGACTTGTGATCAGTGTTTAGAACTGGGGATCGGCTACTTGGGAACAGAGCTAAGGGCCTCTTTATAAGCAGGTGAAAGTGTTGTGGAGTTTACTTAACTTCAGAGCATTTCAAAGCTTTGATAATTTTTAGTTTTCTAGTATTACTGTTGCTGGTTTTAGATGGGGGGGTTGTTTAGTTGATGTAGTTACATAAATTACTGAGCTCAAGGCATGGTGATACTGCTTTTAATAAGTACAAATAGCAATATTTAGGTAGCAGGTTTATATTATAACAATTATTGCTGGTTCTATGGCTATTATTGCTGATTCACAATGGAAAATAAAGTACTATCAGAATGGGTAAGGAGCGTTACTCTCTTCCTAGTTATACTTTTTTTTCTTGTCTAAGG
Source organism: Pandion haliaetus (assembly GCA_013401275.1). Classification (NCBI taxonomy): domain Eukaryota; kingdom Metazoa; phylum Chordata; class Aves; order Accipitriformes; family Pandionidae; genus Pandion; species Pandion haliaetus. The sequence goes on along the minus strand of VYZV01022019.1, from coordinate 10,052 downwards.
TGAAAAAAGTGTTAAAATGGGAACCCCCTCTACAATCTCTAATGGAAAACTGACCGTAGCCACTAATTATGAAAAATAAAACTAGTTTATGCATCTTGAAATATTTTGTGTGCAGAGACTCTAATTGGTTCCACTTAAACTGGTAGATTGTGCATTGACCCTATTTTCTTAGATACTTAGTCCTTAAAACTATATACCATGGTTATTTTTATTGCTTATCAAAGCTAACACACCTGGAGAAGAACAGTTACATAAAGATGAACTAACTGCCTTTGTCTTCCAAATTTTACTTTATTCTGTTTGATGAGAGGGAGGCATGTGAAAAAAATAGGAAGGGCCCACTTTAGATCAGAAGTGTCAGTCCTTTTTTAAAAATAAGTGATCATTACTCTGTTGAAGAGGTTGCCTACTTAAAAATTTAATAGTGCTAGTACTTCTCAGCAGTGAGTCCTAGCTCTTGAGTTTTTTTAACAGGAATTCCCTCAAATGTGTCCCAGAAAATCTTTGTGAAATTGTTCCTGTAAAATACCACAACAGTTTCTCCAAGAAAATGTCAATCAGCAGGGTTGATTCTAAACTAAGAGACCAGGCAACTGTTAACAGAGAATCTTTGTTCACACTCACATGAAGCAACTCACTTATGATGATGAATAGTTTGCATGTGCAAAATTGTTTTGTTTATACAGATGGAAAGTCATCTTTTCATAAAAAATTTACAGATCCTACAAACCCAACAAATTCACATATTTGTGAAAATTTCCAGTAGCCAATGGTAACAAAACCATGATAATGGTAATACAGTAAATGGTAAGTATAATAATACAGTAAGATGGTAATAAAGCTCACCGTTCAGAGAGTACAAAGTAAAAGGTTAGAACAGCAAAGGAAATACTCATGTAAATATTCAGTCTGTGTCTGAGTGCTAACTGTCATTGCAAAATGCTGAAGTTCTCTTCCTCTTATTGGTATCAAATAATTACACAATGAAGTAAGAGATTAAGATCAAGGAACATTAATCTCAAAAAAACCTGGAGACGCTTTTTAATCTGGGAGGGAGGGGAAGAGAGAAAGAAAGAAGCCTTCCATTGGACTTGTAAAAGGAATTTTCTGGACAAGGCAGGGGCTGTCATATACTGTCTTCATCCTGATGGTGTTTGAGTGAAATTTCTGCTGTTCTCAAGTCTGATGTGAGAATGATCAGCTTATATTATCTTACATTGGTCTGAATGGATATCTCTACTCATTCACTTTGCCTGTGTTGCATCAGTGTCCATGATGAAGCTAGAGGCAAGGTTTACCTGGATCACAACACTGAGAGTGCCTGATGCCAAAGGTATTCTTAATATTTCATTGAATAGATGAGAAAAGGGCATATGAGGAAATGTATTCAGTTTAAATGTGGCCACAGCTGACAGAGGTACTTCAAAACTATGTCACACTTGTAGTGCTCCTTAAGCATATAAAAGGTTCTGTAAGTGCTCCCTATTAACTGCTCATTTTGCCTGTTCTGTTTTTAGATTGCAGGATAGCCTTCCAAAGGAAATAGTACAAGATTTGTCACTTGAGATGGTTAAAACCAGACTCTTACAATACTAGTAAATAGAGCTTTGAGTTTTTATAATGTCTTGGAAAGCCTTGCTGAAGCTTGAAATCCAAAACTGACAGCCAGGAGGCTGCTCTGTCTGTTACTTCTATAGTGGCTGGCTTAAAGAGATCCCCAGAAAGCTGTAGATGTTTTCATGGTTTTATTCTCTTACGGTTCTTTCTTTCACCTGTGTATTAGGTTTGCATGGCAAGGTTTTGGTAGCGGGGGGGCTACAGGGGTGGATTCTGTGAGAAGCTGCCAGGAGCTTCCCCTGTGTCCGACAGAGCCTATGCCAGCTGGCTCCAAAATGGACCCGCCGCTGGCCAAGGCTGAGCCCATCAGCAATGGTGGTAGCACCTCTGGGAGAACAGATTTAAGAAGGGAAAAAAAATTGCAGTGGGCAGAGAAACAGCAGCTGGAGAGAGGAGGGAGAACATGTAAGAGAAACAACCCTGCAGACCCCAAGGTCAGTGAAGAAGGAGGGGGAGGAGGTGCTCCAGGCACCAGAGCAGAGATTCCCCCGCAGCCCGTGGGGAAGACCGTGGTGAGGCAGGCTGTCCCCCTGCAGAACCATGGAGGTCCACGATGGAGCAGATATCCACCTGCAGCCCGGGGAGGACCCCACGCCAGAGCAGGTGGGTGCCTGAAGGAGGCTGAGACTCTGTGGGAAGCCCACACTAGAGCAGGCTCCTGGCAGGACCTGTGGCCGCGTGGAGAGAGGAGCCCACACTGGAGCAGGTTTCCTGGCAGGACTTGTGTCCCCACGGGGGACCCAGGCTGGAGCAGTTTGCTCCTGAAGGACTGCACACCATGGAAGGGACCCATGCTGGAGCAGTTCATGAACAACTGCAGCCCGTGGGAAGGACCCATGTTGGAGAAGTTCGTGGAGGACTGTCTCCTGTGGGAGGGACCCCACGCTGGAGCAGGGGAGGAGGGTGATGAGTCCTGCCCCTGAAGAGGATGAAGCAGCAGAGACAATGTGTGATGAACTGACCGCAACCCCCAACCCTCGTCCCACTGCACTGCTTGAGGGGAGGAGGCAGAGAAATCAGGAGTGAAGTTGCGCCCGTGAAGAAGGGAGGTGTAGAGGGAAGGTTGTTTTTTAAGATTTGGTTTTATTCTTATCATCCTACTCTGATATGATTGGTAGTAACTTAATTTTCCCCAAGTCAAGTCTGTTTTGCTTGAGACAGCAACTGGTGAATGATCTCTCTCTGTCCTTATCTTGACCCATGAGCTTTTTGTTATATTTCCTCTCCTGTGTCCAGCTGAGGAGGGGAGTGATAGAGCAGCTTTGGTGGGCACCTGGTGTCCAGCCAGGGTCAATGCACCACAACCTGTTCACTTTAAAATATTTTAGCTATAGAATGACTTAGCAAATGCAGGGAGTTCAGAGATGGAAGTATTGTGTTAATTTCAGCAGTGATTCATTTTGTTTAGGATTTAGTTGTATGTAAAAGTAGGTTGGACATGGCAATATTTAAGTAATGATTTTAGAAATTATAGAAGCTTCTATAGTTTTTACTCACCTTTACAGGAAAATGTGTTGATAGTCTGTCTTGCTTTTTTTGTTAAGAGTTTTGAAAGAGACTCTAGAGGCATAAGGAGATTTAAGGGACTTCTTGATCTGATTGTTGTGACCCTTCAGATCACACTACTGCATGAAAATGTCTTCCTGATATCCCAATACATTTTAACCGGCTTTGTGATGTAGAACCCATATTCACTTTTTTACTGTGCAAGCTGTGATGCAGAGAAGCAGAGGTTATTTAGAAACACACATGTGTGTCCCCAACCGCCAGCTAGATGCTAACTTACAGAAATATATTTAAAAAATTGACAATTGGTTGCAAGAGAAACAGTCTTACAATACACAGATAAACATCTGTTGGTGAAAGTGCATTTCAGTAGACTATATCTTCCCTGAGCAATCAAACACAATGCATTGAATTGATGTCCAGCTTCTTAAAACTTGTTGTGTGCCTATTAAAACATACACATTACTTACAAGTTGAACAGACTATGTAAAACACTGTTATTGCTAAAATGATGATGGATTAATCACATAGGAACTCAATTATCTCCTATATTTCATAGATTTCTACCTTGTATCATCAGTTCATGAATATTTGATACGCTGAGCATGCCTCATTGAAATAACTAATTACAAATGCTGTGATTTATTGAACATACTTTACTGGAGATTTAATAGAAATATCCTTTCTAAAGTAATTTGAACACAGATTGTGTGTTTGCTTTTTAAAAAATCCATCCAGTATAGTAAATTTTCTGCTTTAATTGCATGTTAACCTTTGAGAAATTATAGCTCTGGGAAAGCCTCCCACTGGAATATATAGTTTCCGAATTCAGTGATGATACAGTTGCAGGTAACTGTTATAGCAAAAAAAAGCATAATTAGCATTTATGATCATGCTGTATCTAGGAACTTTTTGGTCTGTAGGCATTTGCATAAGGTCTCAACTCCTAACAAAGGTCGTTTTAGACTAAGTTCTAGACTAAGTTATATGACAACATGTATCATCCGTTTATGAGCAGGGGGGAGAAGTCCTTAACCTATGCCTGGGGCTTAAAGAATCCTGTACATTTTCTTTGCTAGGAAGCTCTCTTTTCTTCAGATTTCTTGGCTCAGATTTTTAGATACAGCCTCTGTTTCAAATGGGGAAAAAAATAATTAACTTCTAAATCAAAAGCACATTAACATTCCTGAGGCTTACCTAACAAGGAAAACTGTAAAATCTTGTGATCAACATGTAGGACTCTGTTGCTTTCTGGTATCTAATTTTCCTAATAAGATAAAAGATATGAACCAGCGCAAGAAGTCGAAGAGGGTATATGTTTAGAGACCAGTGGGTCTAGCTCTGACTTTGAACTGTGGAGAGAGTTGGTATCTTTTTGCCCTATATAAAAAGTAGTGTCAGTTTAAATTTGATGCTTCTTTTATCCTGTACTTGCCTTTGAAGGGCTAAAAGGTCTCTGGCTTCTGTAATCCTGTTCAATGCAGGATTTAAGTCACTGGAAGATCATTCCTTTAAGTCTGGACTTTGTGTTTGAGGAAAGTCCTCTTTTTTCCAGCTGGATACAGAAATGCTCAAATACTGCTTTTTAATAAATGTAATGGTGAAACTGCTTTTAATTACAATAAGATACAGATTATGCTTATTATGAAACATATCACTGTCAACAGACTTAAGTATTTTAATTCTTCTTCCTCCATGTAATTTAATTATAATACTGCTAGCATATACCTGCACAGAACGCTGATTCTGGAGGGCAAATAGTGACTCTCCCAGAAGCAGACTTTCTCTGTTATAGTAAAAAGAGAGAGAAAGCATGTTCAATTCATAAGGGATTTTTTTGGGAAAAATTTTTATTGTAATTCTTATTAATGTAAAATAATTTTTGAGAGAGTCCTCCAGATAATCTGGCATACTTGTTTCCGTTTGCAGGTGGTAATGTGTGCACAGGTTAATTTTGTAAGTTTTAAAATACTTGTTTAGCCTGCCACTGAATTTTTCTGTGTTTCTCCTCTGCTATACTCATCTTCCAATTTTGACTGTCATGACAAAACTGACAATGAATTTACTGGTGAACTTATCAGCCAAGGGGATGTGGGAAAGTGTTGTTAATGGTAATGTATTTTGTACCTTTAGTCTTCCCTTCTGGTCAGTGAAAGACACTTGCTCGGGCCTGCAGGTAAGACATGCAAGATCCAACTACAAACATTGATATTAGAAGGGCATGTAGGTGTGAATACTTGATTCTTTACACTTTCTGGAAGCAAATTTAAAAAAAAGGAACTGAAGACATTATTCAAAGCCACATCAAAAATTATTTAAAAATGTTATAATAAAGGAGACAAAAATTCAAAATGTCAACAATCTATATTTAGTGATACTGGTTATCCTGCGAGGACACAAAGTGAGAGATCAGTCCTGTATAATTGCTAGGAAAGGTACTGTCCTGGTTTCAGCTTGGATAGAGTTAATTGTCTTCCTAGTAGCTGGTATAGTGCTATGTTTTTGAGCTAGGTATGAGAAGAATGTTGAGAACACACTGATGTTTTCAGTTGTTGCCAAGTAATGTTTAGTCTAAAGTCAAGGATTTTCCAGCTTCTGATGCCCAGCCAGCAAGGAGGCTGGAGGGGCACAAGAAGTTGGGAGGGGAAACAGTCAGGGCAGCTGACCCAAACTGGCCAAAGGGGTATTCCAGACCATGTGATGTCATGTCCAGTATATAAACTGGGGGGAGTGGGGGGATAGCCGCTCGGGGACTAATGGGGTGTCGGTTGGTGAGCAATTGCATTGTGCATCACTTGTATATTCCAATCCTTTTATTATTACTGTTGTCATTTCATTAGTGTTATTATTATCATGATTAGTTTCTTCTTTTCTGTTCTATTAAACCGTTCTTATCTCAACCCACGAGTTTTAGTTCTTTTCCCGATTTTCTCCCCCATCCCACTGGGTGTGTGGGGGAAGTGAGTGAGCGGCTGCGTGGTGCTTAGTTGCTGGCTGGGGTTAAACCACGACAGGTACATAGACATATTTAGACATAGCAGCTATGGTCCTACGGCAAGAGTTACAGATCCTGAAGTTCTGGGATAAGATCAGATGATTCAGTCTTACTAAGCAAAGTCTGACTTCTAAACCTTGTGGCTGCAAAGAGAAGTTTAAAAACATGTGGAGAGTCAGTGATGCTTGTCCCAAGTTTGGTGACAGGCAAAAGTGAGATGAGCTGTTGCCATGTGTCTTCCCCATGAAATGAGTTGCAATTTAAGAAGGCTGATAGGTGGATGGGGCTCAGCTGAAAGGGGGTTGCTAGAAGAGGGTGGGGCACTGAAAGATCTAGTCTGAGGTTCTCCTAGTTAGTGGATTTTCTGAAATATATGCTTAAGCATCAATATTTTTTGTATATGGAAGTTAAATCTTTTGAGTAATTTTTAGTGTTAATCTGTATCCCTTCTCTATGTAAAAACTAGATTAAAATGTCAGAAGGAAAAGTAAGACACTGACTAAAGAATCTGCAAGCATGTAGTTCTACTGGTATTAAATATATTTAATTAAGAGTAATTATAAAGACATTCCATGTGATTGTTGGTGGAAAGTGTACCTATTGAGGTAGAGTATATAAAGATAAATCTACTTGCCATGTAATTAATTCAAATTAACAGAGCCGGTAGGTATGTGGCCATATTTCTATTGTTATATTAGACTTCTGAGGAAAGTTTCATAATTTAATTAACATTTAACCATGTAACTAAAAAAAATGAGATATTAAACATGCTATCTTATTAATTTGCTACTGATTATTTGTTAAATAAGGATTACATTCCTAAACACTTTGTATCTAAGTTCAAGTGTTGTGAGGGTTTAACATCACATAATGTCAGATACTTCTAAATAATTTAAATGCAATGAAAGCATAGTATCTGCTATTAAAATTTAGATAATTAGAGGTCTGAAAATTTGTTTTATGTGTTTTCAAAGTTTTCTGAAAATTGAGGGCCTACTTGTTGACTAAAACCAGTCTGAAATAGCATTTTTTTTTTTTCAGCGGTTCTTAGCAGTGCATATATAAAGTCTACTGCTACAAACACTGTAACCCCCTAGCAGTGGAATCACAAGATTTTGTTGTCAATTTAACATTATGTACCTTGAACTTTCAGATTTTTCAAAGATATTCCCTAAGAATTTTGCACGTGGGGAGAATGTCTTTGAGATGGTTCTATCTTCTTAAATGTTTCAAAACTTCACTTTTTCTCATCTCCAGGCAAAATTCGTCTCTACGGTTTTAACTATACTTTATCAACTGTAAAAGTTAAGTGTTTCTTCTGTGGGACAAGTTCATATGAGGTATCTGATATGCTTTGCCATGTGAACTAGAAGGGCAAATGTGATCAGTTAGGAGTAGGCGAGTTGTTCAATATGCTTTCAGAGCTGGAAATAATTTCCTTGCTTTTTTTTTTTTTTTTAAAGCAGCTATTACTTTGTTACCTAAACATGAGATGCATTGCTTTCAGAAAATTTTTAAATTGGTACTGTAAACAACTCGATACAGTTTTGAACTGTCCTTTGTCCCACAAAGTCATTGTACTTCTGGTTCTTTAGAAAATGTTTTTAGTAGCAGTATTTTGGCTCATAAAGAATTCCCCTTGAGAAAAATTTAATATCAAGGATTTTAGAGGTAGATCTATTTGGGGAGGACTTTAAATTACAATTCCTGACTGTAAATAAAGGAGCAACTTAAAGGAATGTTTGCCATAATTCAGATAATCATTATGTTCTGAGACTTTCAGTGGCATTTCAATATATGAAATTACTACTTAATACTGTAATACCTGAATTATTTTTTATTTAAATGTTCAGTCTGTACTTTTAGCAGCTTAATTTTGAGGTAATTGTGGCAAGTATCTGTTCAATATTTATTATCTGTGTGTAATAATTCTGTCCCATAGTTAAGCTGTGATATTTATAATATATTTTGCTACTTGTTATGAACCTGGATATTACTGCTCAGAAGTACCGTGAGTTATATTTCTCTGCATCAGTTCAATAGCCTGTGACCATCTGAAGTAACTGGCACTGAGAAAGAGAATGCTTCAATGATAATAAAGAAATCATAGTTGGACTTGTCTTTTTTTTTTTTTTTTGGGGGGGGCGCGGGGGGGGGAGATA
>VYZV01022014.1:1656-16753 GCA_013401275.1 Pandion haliaetus | reverse complement strand
GGGAGACGAGGAGGGGATTCACCTGCCTCCCCAAACAGGGACCTGTATCCATTCCCCTCCATCTCTTCGGTCCCCTCCTGCCTAGTGCCAAGAGGGCAGGGGATCCTCTGCTTCTTGTGGAGCCTCCATCTGCTGCCTCTGCCTCAAGGATGGTAGGGTGTGGGTCCATCAATCTATCTCCCTCTCGCACTCCCTGATACTCCTTAACCTTTCCACTTCCTCCTTCAGCTCTGCCACCAGGCTGAGCAGATCATCCACCTGGTCACACCGCACACAGGAGTTGTCCCTGCTGCCCGCCGGTACCAGCGACAGGCTCATGCACTCCCTGCTGCCGGAGACCTGGACAGCTGCATGTTTTCTTGCGAGCTCCACCTGCGTCGCCACATTTTTCCTAGCAATGGCTTTCACCCGAGTGGCAACCATAGCTGGGTCTCCTGAGAGGATGATGCCCTCCGCTTGAATAGCCCTCTCTAGCTGGGAGGAGGGACTGCACCCTCCCTGCACGCCCTGCCTGTGCGAACTGCTGCACAAACTGCCGCGCCATGCCTTGTTTGCCCGCTCTGTTCGCTGTGCTCCTGCTCACCGGTGCTCCTCAGGGCCGTTCCCAAGTCTTCTTGTTTGTATTTGTATTAGATTGGGTCAGGCAACCTTGGCCTCTGCTCTCATCAGATGCAACTCAAAGCACCATGCAGCCACACTGTCTGCCAGTTAGCCAGTTCCAGGCCTGGAAGCATTGCAGCCACTTCAGCATCATGCCACACTTGCCTTAACCCAGACACATGCTGATGTGGCTATAATGCTTCCAGAGCCTGAGAAGTATCTGTGTTGTGCTGTGTAGGTATAGCTGTTCTAGGCTGTTACTCCTCATTGTCACAAATACCTTTGCATTACACTTTATAATGCTTCCATTGATTAATTCCTATATCAGCCACTTGGTTTTATCTTTTTGGTAATATGAGTCTTCCTATCTTTTTTGACTTCACCATTACATTTTTCTTTTCTCTTCTTTTATGACTTGTACCCGCAGCCTTTCTTCTCTTGTTTTGGTATCTCTGTTCTAGCGACACTTTGCTGTTCTGTTCTTCTTTCAGCTTTTTTAAAAATTTATTTATTTATTTTATTACTATTTTTAACCTTCTCTATGCTCTGGCCTTTCTGAGGAGGAGGCTGAGTACAGGAGCATGACCCACATAAGCAACAGTCTTTTTCAAGAAGAAGTCAGCACTTGAGATCGATAGTGCCATTAACCACTGCAACACAGAGAGTTGACAGTGGCAGGTTTCTTTCTCATTTCCTATTTATGGAGCTCGCTTCCTGCTTTCCTAGAAAGTGAGTCTAAAGGCAATAGCAGGAAAGAGGAAGTCCTGACACTTGACCTGCCACCTTCCAGCATTTGAAGTTTTTTTAGGCTGAGAAGACAAAGATTTCTATTCCTTGCTACCTCATGGTATCGCTCTTTCACAGGGAGATAAAGAAGGCTGCCGGCAGCTGCTTCCTGTGTTTGCACCAGCTCTTGGCAGTTCTCTGCTCCCACGGGGTGTTAGTTGCATGTATCGCTCTCCACGTGCTCTCTGGTGATGGAAGAGCACTGCCAAATGCACAGCAACGAAAGCTGTCTCTTAGGGCCTCATACATCCAATAGCTAAAGGACTGTCTGCGGCTCCTTTTATGGCTATTGAATTAAGAAATTCAGAGAACACTATCCTAGCAATTTCCATTCCACTTTTGCTAAGCTACCCCTACTACCGAGTTTTCACTGCACGGTGCATCAGCCAAATACATGGGAAATGGACAATTTCTTCAGACTCTGCACAGAGATTTTTAATAGAAACGTTGAAGTTGCTAGGAATGGAGAGTGTGTGGGTGTGGAAACACCAGAAGAAACAAGAGAAAGGGATAAAAGGATGGCAAGTTTTGATGACACAGCCCACCATGAAGACCCCAGCACATCTATCTATACATGTTTTCTCAGTACGACCCAGAGTTGGAAAACAAAAGACAGTCTAAACCAAAGGATAAACCAAAGCCATTTGGAGATGATGGGAGGAAGATAAAGAATGGATCTGGAGCCCTCAGTCATCCGGACACAGAGAGAAAAGGCAGTAAGTCATCAGTGCTGCCTAAAGGCTCTCGGAGGTCGAACAGGATGGAGACACACAAGACCACAATCACTATCAGATCACAATGCACATCCAGAAACCAGCCCACAGATGCCAACCATGGTGACCAAATATTTCTTCCTCTATTCCTGTTTCTCCAGCCCACTTGACACTAAAGGAGGGCAGTCATCCTCTGTAGAGACTACATGGCCCACGGTGTTCAGCCATCTTAAACACATTAGAAAGGTATTTCAAGGAAAACAATCTTTCAAGGCACAAATCCAGAGACAGCAATTTAAACCAAAGCATTTCCATACGTATAACTGCTACTTATCAGATGCTAGTTCCCTTGAAGCAAATATCAAAGACAGAATATTACTATCTGAAGGAAAACTAACTAGAATTATGTGTTTTCAAAACAGAATGTTGTAACATTAACTGGATGAGCACAATGAGAAAATAAGTCCAACTCTGAATATAGCTAAAAGAAAGACTCTTAAATATGAAAACTTAGAGAATTTGAAGAGACTTCTATGAGGCTTTCATAGAGTTTCTTAAAAGTCAGCATGTAATCATTTACATTAACATGCCACAGTGTCAGCAAAACCAAATATGGTTGGCCAATAACTTCTGGCACAGCTCTTACCCTGCAGTGAAAAACTTCTTCCAGCCATTGTTTACATGGTAGATATCATTCCTCTGTGCAAAGATTTTGTAGGATTTTTTCCCTATCAGCTTCTGTGGCTGATCTCAACAATTTATATCAGACTGAAAGACAGGTTCAAAGGATCTCCAATAAAAGTCTGAATGCACTGTTTTTAAAAGCTTTACAGCCAGTGGCCTAAACTAAGGGGCAACCTATCTAATGACAAATCTATTCAGTAATGAACTCCTCTGCATTTCGCTTTAGGCAAAACCTCGGTTTATTATGTGATGAATTGGTGCCAAGCGGATGCCTGCTGGCAAGGTTCTGAATGGGCCTGTTCACCACAGATACCTTTGCAACTCCGGTTGCAATTGCTCACTTCTCATACAACTTCCCTGAAAAAGGGGTGCAAATAACACTAATTCTTCCTCGGAGCTGGGGAGCGGGAGGTGGGGTGGGAGGGGTGTGTGTGTCTTTCTGAAACTACATTTATGTAAACTCCTCTGTTGCTCCATAATTACCAATACAGTGCCAGGTGCTGATGGGACTAAGGAAAATTTATATCAGAGAGTACTGTGAGAATGCCTGGAAACCAGAGTAGCCTCCTGAAAAATGCCTGTAAACATATACGCCCCCAAAAGACCAATTATTCTGTAACTTCAAAATCAAAATTAATTCTCTAATATATGTCAGCAGAGTCACTAGCTGCTTTCGGGGCTAGAACCAAGACCCAAAATTAACACCAGAATCTTGGAACCAATTAAAAATAAAAGAAAACTGAAAGTATAAAGATGGCATTGTAGAGAAATATCCAGAACAGTAACAGATGAAGATCTTAAAGAGTTGAGTATTTATCAATCCTCTGAAGATGCAGTTATAGAGAATTGAGGTCTGAAAAGGACATATAGACAACAACAGAATTATGTAAAGTGAAGGAAATTTCAAAGTACTGAGATCTTATCATTGGATCTGGGAGACCAGAATTCATCTTCCTAAACTACTTCTCTGAGACAAGTTTAAAAAAAAAAAAAAAGTCACTAAAGAGATGAAACAGACTGGTAGTCAAATGTTCCACTTAAATAAGTATAGTAACAATACAATTTCCCCCACAAACAGAAAGACTGAGAAGGTGATGCATATTGCACCTCTGCAGGTTAAAACCCATTTACTTTTTCTGAAGTTTTTGTGACTAGAACCACCTAATAAATATTGAAAAACAATCCTCCACCCCACCCAACCTCCAAATCCTGAATTTCCAAAAGTATTAGCACCAATGCAACAACTCTGTAAACTTCCTTACACATGTATTGTTCAAGAGCAAGAAGCCTGCTACTCCTCGCACTTTGGACAACACCTTGACAATCTGTTGAGGCACTAGGAGAGAAGAGTGCTGCATAGCACAAAAAAAAGTTGCTAAATGAGATCCACTCCCTCACAACATGCAGTACAAGTAAGTTTTACGTCCCATTGGGTTCTCTCCCTTCTATAATAACACAGACCCTGGCATTTCTGAAGACAACATTACAACACAACTGAAAAAGGGCTCCCATTAGCTACTTTGAACAGGATTATAGTTACATTATTAAGCTCCTTACATCAATCTACTGGGGAGAAAGTTGCAGCCATGGGACTGCATACATGGGTGCTTCAGACTTTTCTGAAACTGAAATATATAATCTGGCTCACTAGGTATACAGTTTTAAAGAGGAAAATGTTCTTAATCCCATTTGCAATAAAGTGTTCCCAAAAGACATGTTATTGTTGAAGTGTTGACTGATGGCCCAAATCTTAGGCTCCCGGGATAATCTGGAGAGGGTACTGTTTCTGAAGATTGCAAAGGAGAGAATGTTTTTTTTTTTCTCCTGAAGCTGATGAGTCAAAGGGAAGTAAGAAATAAATGGACTGAGTTCTTAGTGATGTATACCTCACAACTGACCCTAAAATGTGGATATCTCCAGGTGGATTAGGCAGACTCAGGGTGAAATGGTATGAAATGACCAAATTCATTTGGAAAGAGCATTTTGAAAAATATTGGTTAACAAGAAACCACCTTCAAAGGCAGTTGTCTTATTCTCTATCTCTGTAGAGACACAGACATTATTTACAAGTCCAGATGGTAAAGTAATATAAAATCAAAATACGCAAGCAGTCACAGTCTGTGTCATTAGTATGAAAACTGTCCAATACCTTGTAGTTTCTTCCCGGAAGACAAATGCTTAATATTAGCATCTGCAATAGTTGCCTAGAACGTTATCTCCTTTTAAAACGACCAGATTGACAGAAAAGGCAGTTCTTCAATTTATTTCAGGAATTGTAGATGTGTTCGAAAGTCTAGTATGTACTTATATACATTTTTTATCCTCTGTGTAATTCTCTGGTATTTCCCTAGTTGGTTTTTTTTTTAAACCAGTAGCTCTCAGAAATATCATTAGAATCTTCAAAAAGGCATTTTTTTTTTATTTGGTTTGGTTTTTTTGTTTGAAGTCAGCACACTCCAAATCAATTGGAATATCAAGGGAAAAAGAAAGATTAATGCATATATCCCAATATTTCAGGATTTATTTCTAGTATTCTGACTAGTGTATTCTAGTATATTCTGGCTAGTAGAATAGACTAATATATCCCTGAAATTCTCATTTTCATTAAAGGCAGCTATAGAAGAAATGTAACCCCCCCCAAAAAAAACTATGCAAAAAACATAGTAGTAACACTGTTTAATAAGCTTAAGTTCTATTTCTTTCTGTATACTTCCCTGCCTTAAATTCAGGTGGAAATATTCAATATCAGCAATAGATAGTAAAATACAGATTAAAACATTCTACCAAGTTTTCATGCTAGTCCTTTGCATGGCAATAATAATGGAGGGAAAATGCCAAACCCAAAACTAATAAATATTTTTCCATTGTCTATTCCATTGATATTTATCTACCTTTAATATTTAGGTAAAATTACATAGTTGGTTATTAACTTTTTACCAAATCTCCATGGAGTCTTTGATAACACGAGTTATTTTCCTGGATAAATGCTGACTGCAATGGCAATGTACTTGCAGTCATCCCACACAAGTCATTCTGTGTTCTGAATTATTGAACATACTGTTCTCGTTACAAAAGTTCTGTCAGTAGTTTTAACTAAACAGAGCTTATCCTGAAAGGGAAGAAGCACATTTAGAGCTGTGAATAAGTAAAAACATAGTAAGGTAGGGCTAGAAGAGGTCTCAAGATCCACAAGTCTGCCCTCCAGCAGGAAAGGAAGCTCACACAGATCATCTCTGACCAATATCAAATTTGTTGACTCCATCCAGCATGAACTGAAGGAGGTTCCACACTCTTTCTTGGTAGGCTATCCTAGTGTTTTACAAGCCTCACCATTTAAAAGTGGTTTCCTCATTTGTTAACATCTAGAGATTATTCCTATTTTTCTTCTGGTACTACTAGGGTATGGGGAAGTAATTCTCATCCTTTTATTACAGATTTGTGTATCTATCTTGCAAAAGAGATCATACTATTCTCTTTCTAAACTTAGTAGAGGTGAATTCTTTCATGGTTTTCAATGTTTTCCAAACCTCTTGGATTTCTTTTCTTCTGGACATCCTTCACCTTGCCTATACAGTCTTTCAAGGATGATGCTTAAAACTTCACGCACTATTCAAGTTGAGGGTTTCACCAACATCAGAGAATAATAATTAACTCCCATGTGTTACAAGCAAAACTCCTGCTACTTCATTTCAGTTTAAGATCTGTGATTTCCCTCCTACAGCAAGGAGAAGAAAAGTCTATTTGATCTTTTTCTTGTTCTAGACATGTGGCTAGCTATCTGCTGCAAGCTCTGGGATCCTCCACTGCAGTGCCAGTGATTAGCCAGTTCAGCATTTCTCAAAGGTTATTCTGGTATTTTACTATAATATTTAAAATATTCCTAACAGTGAAACCCAGAAGCGTTCTAAGTATATGCTCTATTCTATCAGCAAAACTGAACTTGAAATATTAGATAGAGCTGCACCAAGGAACCTTTTGCAGGACCCTACTGAATGCCCTTTCCATTGAGACCAAACCACAGAGAGTGGGGTGGGCGAGCAGAGGATCAGCCAGTTGCACATATACTGCATAGCAGTTTCACCTGGTCAATATGTCACTAGTTTGTTTGATCATGTCACATAAAACGACATCACAATTCTTACCAGGGTAAAATATCACAGACTGCTCTCCCTTTCTTTGTCCACTAGATGATGATTTTCCATTGAAGAAAGTAAACAGATTTGTTCAATGCAATTTGTTCTTGTAAAATTCATCTGGTTGCTTTCTTTTTATTTAATTATCCTCTAGGTCTTATAAATTGATTCATAATCCATTTAGACGTTTTTTTCTTCCCTAGTACTGCATATTGTGCTCATTTTTTCCTCACCCTTAAACTACGTTTTCTATATACTGTTTGTTCTTCTTCAGTCCCCTAGGATCTGACCTGTCCTCCATCATTTCTCAGAACTAATTAATGATTCAAAAAGTGCCTCTCACATTTTTAAGCCCTTGAGAAAACAAAAACTTTAGACTTTGCCAATTAAAAACATCGAAGTTAATGAAAAACTCTTAAACTTATTCTTTCTTTAAAGAAAGACTAGAATATTCTTTCTTTAAAGACTCTTAAACCTATTCTTTCTCTGCCTGTGTTAAAAATTAATGTATTAGAAAACTAATTACAATGTATCTTTATTCTGAAAGCCAAAACAAAGGCTGTAATGCTATCATTCACTCTTCCAGTTTGAAGTGATGGACACTTTCCTTTATTGCTCCCAATTTTGCATTAATGTCTTAGAATCTTTTCATCTTCCTTGCCAGTTAGGCATTTTACTTGTTAGTTTGCTTTCCTCTATTATCTGTTTGCTCATACTATCTGTTTATTGTTGTCTTTAGCCATTCTTCTGCCCCTCAAATACAATCCTGATAGAGAAAAATTATCCTTGAGCACATACAAAGTGATGGAAGTACCTTCTCAGTCATTAGTGATTACATTTGAGAAATGATGGAGGAAAGGTGAACTGGCAGGAACTCAAAAAAGAGCACACAAAACATATTGAAAATATAACTGAGAAATGAGGATCACAGGCAGCACTGGAGAAATATAGAAAAAAACTGCAAAGCCCCAAACAAACAAACAAACAAACAAAACCCACAAAACCAAACCAAACCCAACCAAAAGCAACAAAAAAACCCAACCTCTCCATATCCCTTCTTCTGCACTAGGATAACTTGCTACTGTTTTTTTAACGTATTCCATTTTCTCGTTATATATTTAGAGAAGGTATGAAGAAAGAGCTTTATTACTTAGATTATTTTCCCAAGAGACCCTGCCTGTCATTTCCAAAAGACTGATTTTTTCCTAAGTTTATTAACTTTACTCTGCTACTCTGTTCTTTCCTGTGGGGTTGTGAGCACTATCATTTCACAAACACTTCCAAAACATTAATAGGTCACTTCTTTAACTTCTCCATGAGTTTTCCCTATGGAGTGAGAATATAACCTAAAATAGTCACATTCTCTACCTCCTCCACCTTCTGAAACAAAAGCAAAGCTGTCAGTGTGGCTTTGCAATGCCATTCAGGCTTGCTGTGACCTGTCATGCTATTTTTCCTCAATAACTGAAGTCTACCATTATCATGAGCTTCTGTTCTTTGGATAGCTATTTAAATTTCTCAGAAACAGACATATGACAAATAGGTGAACTTCTTGTTCTTCTCATGCTTAATCAGTGACATTGTGTATTTGAGTAAGTTTGAAAAGCAGCGCAAGATCTTGATGAGCCATTGAATACATCAAGTGGAGAAACTTGCAGTTTCAGAATAGCCAGATTTTTCTACCTTTACTCATGTTGACAGTACTTTACTCCATAAGGAATTACATTGATTTAGTTAATTACTCCAGGTTTAAGTATAAATAATGCCAGAAAGAAAATTTTGGTGAAATAATGGTGTGTGTGGGGGGGAAATCAGTGACATAGCACTTGACTTTTCATTTCTTAATCAAACAGTTCTCTCTGTAGCTGCACTTGTGTGATTCACAGTTAAGGACTGGAAAACCATGTTAATGATTTATTCATGCCCAATGAGAAATTTAAACTGGTTAGATTAAGTATTTTTAATAAAATACCAATATAGGATACAAAAATATGCAGATAAAACACTAAGTTGGATAACTACTGCTATTTAAATAAAAGTGCGGCAGCACAGTTAATAAATATGTGTAACGTACAATGTTTAATTAACAATTTAATTGGGGAATACCAACATACACTAGAGAATTCAAAGATAGGTTTTTCTTCAGTGTGATTTGACTCTCATAAATATAAAATGTAAGAGAACAGAGATCAGCTGGGGGCAGGAATGACATATCTAATCGGACACATCAGAGACATCTATGTCTTTCCCTATCCAACTCCTACTAGATTTTTTTATACCAAATAGAAAAGAAATAGAAAATTCTCAGGAATGTTCATCTAAAATAGCAAATTAATTTTGAAGTGCTCATTTCTCCCCACTCACTATAAAAGGAGTCTAAACTAGTTTTAGCGCAGACATCTACATGAAAGTCCTCTAAATTATGATTAAATTATTCCTCGACAAAGTATCAGCTCTATGGGTGCCCTCCTCAAAGCTCACACATAACTGGGATAATCATTTCTATTGCAAAATAATAAATTCAATTGCAGACATGATATAAAACAACACCCAATTAAGCAGAAGTCTGTGTAATCCTAAAGACGCCCAGTGGGTGAGCAGCACTGACATCTGAAGTAAAAGGCTGAGCTAGAGGTGTCAGTAAAGGCAGCTGGTTGAGTAAATGAAAAGGAAGGTTATCCACCTTATGATTCTTGCAGAAGACTTGGTGTGAAGCCATACTAGGACAGTCTGCAGTTTACTGCAGTGTTTGTTACAGCAGCCAAAGAGGCTGTGCCATCCTTCAGAGTATGAAGATGATAGACCTTCACCTCGAGTCCTTTTTCCTGTTTTACATTTCACTATAATCACCTTAGACTCTGCTTCAGCAAGTGTCACCCCTGTAACAGATGCCAAGAACTCTGTTAAAGTAGCTTCACCATTAGTAAGCACCACCGGGACCCAACCTCTTTGTTACAGCAGCTACAAAGCCCAGGTTTCTGCCACAAAGAGACATTAAACTGCATAAATAGGATAACTCAATCTACGTACAGTGTAAATTCAGTGCATCCCAAAACCGCATGTGTGCAGATCCAACTGCACTACACTTGCATCTGGAAGTTTTGCTCACAGACAGCAGATCTTCCCTGCTGTCAGGACATGACAACAGCCACCTCCCAGTTGTCCTCTTGCCTGAGGGCCCAGATGACATGGAAAAGGCTAGGATGCATTCTGGTGAATGGTGCTAGCAACAACAACCCACCTCTGTACGGCACCATTGGCAGGGGAAAACCCCTACTCACGAGACAATAAATGCATACATCTTACCATCCAGAGAAACCAGAGGCACTCCAGGAAAGTTGGAAGATACCTTGCCAGCCTGCTTCTAAGACTCATCTGGAAGAACGTGGAAAAGCAGCAGAAGCAAGCTGAGTCAAACATTCTGGGCTAGAAATAGTCCATTGGGCTGATGGCTGGTCCTCCCTGTTCTCTATATGCAGTAACACATTAAAGCAACTTTAATAAGCTATGTCTTCAAGGTACCCCTGACATACAGCAAACAACTACTACAAGGTGTTAATGAGATCCCAGAGGTTAGTAGGGTCAAAGCTATGTGAATAAAGGATTAAACAGACATGACAGCAGAGGGAAACTCTGTACACGAACAGATCAGAGAACAAAGGCCTTGTGATTGCATTTCAAACATATTATCTTGGAAATTATCACTCTTCATATTTTATTAGTGCTTTGAGCTAGGGCAGAGAATAATACCAGGATGCTTTTATGGCAAATATAATTACTCAGCAACAGAATTTTGAAGACTCCTCAAGTTAATTTTCAATTTTTGCCACCTTGTTGAGATGTTTTTAGCTAATTTCTTTATCAAGCACTGAAATGGAGAACTTTAAACAAACAAACAAAAAATAAAAACAAAACCCCAAACCTACAACATTTAGATTCCTAATTCTTATATGCAGCTAACACTTAACAGAAGATTAATCTCAGTCTGATATTACAGCTCTTTTAAACTATAATTACAGAGTAATTCACAAGGGCACTTTCCAGGAGTTAGTGTAAATGTTAAAGGAAAGAATGCTACAAAGTCTCTGAGGAGCTCTATTTTTTTGTGAACCTTGCTAAGCTATGGAGAATGCAAATTGATGTTTTACTAATAGCTAATAAAAAACGTTAACAACACTGAACAGAGGGTTCTCCATAATAATTTAAAAGTAATGTAATGCCAAGTCAAGCAATATATGCCTGTATTTTTCCCACTCGATAAATTCCCTCAAGCTTGCTAGTTTTCTGCCTGCCCCCCCTTTTCTGTAACCTTTTAAATTTCTTTGGGAACAACAGGTTTGGCAAACACATATACTTCAATGTCAAGCCCTACCATCATTTACTGAGTGCTTATAAATCACCTGGTAAACACCTAGAATGGATTTTCCACTGCCTTGTCAGTCTGACCACAAAAAATGAAAGATGGTAGATTCAGACAGAAAAAGACCATGCCAATAGATTTAGTAGATCAGAACCTGAAACTGGGCTGCCTTATATATACAATATGTACAAATTCACTAATATGAAAGAGATTATTACTCAGCGTCAAACAGGTATAGGTAAGTAAACTATAACAATAACCATACTTCTGTCAAATTCCTCCACTTTAATCAACTGTGATAGCTGTTGCATCCACAGTCAAGGAAGTACCCCAAACAAAAGCAAAAATGTATGAAAAGCCCTATCAGAGTCAAAATTGCCAAATATGGTAAAGCACAATTACACAGGCTTAAATTTCACTTGCATACGGCACTGGGAATAGAGAAGGCTTACAGAATGGGAGAGTTATTTCTTTTGTACTTTGTGTCTTTTTAGCAGTTTTTGGTATATTCAGAAGAAGCAGCTGTCTCTGAACCTACTCTATTACAGTAATTGGAGGAGGGCTGAATTTTACACAAAATCTAATACACAGATCTTCTGTTTTTCCGTAAAATATAGGCAACAGAAGATCACAGAACAAAAAAAGTCTGTGATCAATGTGAGGCTGATGATGCAGTCCCCCAGTTTTGAAGGGGAAAAAGGAAATAAAAATCACACCCTTGGCAAGAGATATGATTATTATTGGGGTCTAGGATAAAAACAACTAAACCATAAAGCTTAGATATAGCCAACTAGAAGACCTCAAATTAGTCAGTGAAAAATCCACTGTACTGCCAAGGTCAGATGGACCAGGTCAATGATTATGGAAAAGTAACAGTTGTCTGACATGACAGACATGACACAGTCTCCAAACTACTATAAGAAGAGAAAACAGTGAAATAAAGCAAATGGANATAGCACCTGGGACTCGGAAAAAGCTGTTGTGAAAAACAAGAATAGCATAGATTACCTTTCTGTAAGACTTGGGGTGGGGGAAGAAGAAAATAAAACCCTGAGAGCCCAGCAAGGTCAAACAAGATTATATTCACTAGTACTTTAGAGGAAACTTTAGCAGCATTGAGCAAATGTTGGGTAGGGGACTTGGAATTATCTATCAAAAGTAAATAATCTTTTCTTCTTTTCAGTCCTGGGCAGCAGAACTTAGAACAGATGACATTCAGAGCATAAAGTAGTGACCTAATCCTCATCAAGAGTACACTCAAATGAGGGGCAAGGGAGCAAAGCAATTGCTTGAGAATTTATAAACATGTTCCATAGGTTAATGAAGCTATTGAAACTTGTTGCGTATGGCAGAAACAAAGGCCAAGTTAAACTCTTTTTATTTATTAATGTCTTAGAAGTAGGGAACACTAATACTCACAGTCATTTGAAGAATGATAGGGCTATTTAAGCAAATGTTTCCCTTAGATTCATGCACACAGTCTTTGAGTTGTGCATAATACATGAAGCAAGAACACATTCATGGACTAAGCTGATAGGCTGATATCTGTGACAGCCATCAACTTTCACTGATAAAAACAAACTGTTACAACTGGTTGTCAACATAAGAAAAATAACTTAGCCCATACTACAGTATGGCATCGTATTTATACTGCATGATCAAGTATAGTCCAGAAATCCCTGACTTAGCAGAGAATCAAGAGCACTGTTGTTAGTGATTCAGAGAGACTTTTGTAATGACTTGTACTCAAGCTAATTATCCCTTTAAGAAGCAACAGCACTTGTGACTCTTTGGATTCTAGGATGCATATTTCTGCAACCTGTTTTGGAGTAAACCTGGAACCAAGCATCCTCAACACCCATGACATAGACAATTTGAACTGGCAAAATTAGAATACATAGAAATTAGAATACATAGAAAACAAGAAACTTAAAAACCTTCTTCCTGCTACTTTCTGCTAAATTCAAAGCATTCTTCAAGTGCAGACTGCTTGTTGAGCCTCAGCTAAATCCCACCTAAGAGGTATATTAAGAGACTTGCCAGAATGAAATACTCCACTTTCAAGTGAATTTAAATCGTACAAGTTTAGGATCCTATAAATTCAAATTACTGAAAGATCTTTCAGAGTAAGAAGAAAAAAGAAAAACAAGATCACATAATGGACATTAGTGCAATACTCTTGCCTGCACACCTAGCAGACATAAATGCAATCTTTCAAATTTACTAATAAGCTAAGCAAGCAAATTTACTAACAAGCAAACCTGGGGCAGGGCAACCCCTGGTATCAAGGTCAGGTTGGACGGGGCTCTGAGCAACCTGATCTAGTTGAAGGTGTCCCTGCTCATTGCAGGGGGGAATGGACTAGATGACCTTTAAAGGTCCCTTCCAACCCAAACTATTCTATGATTCTGTATTCTGTTAATAGTTAACATCCGAATGATTGGACTTTGCTCAAGTCTCAAATTCTAAAAACTGATTGCCTGCCATCGCTTTTCTCCCACAAGAGCTCCATGGTTCTCCCATACTGATCCAGAGGCTAGCATGAATTGGTGGATTTTGTGCATGATCCAGCCTCTTCCATTTCTTCTGTTTCTGTGGTTAGAGGCATGGGCCACTATTGCTAGGTTTAGAACAAAGTGGAGTACTTCCAGCTTTTTCCAAAGGCACCCAGTGACCAGAGACTAAAATACAGCCCAAAAGCTGTATTGTTTCTTTTCTTTCCATTTTTCTGTCCCCCACGCCTACAGGTAGGTGACAACGGGGAAGCTCATCAACAAGTAAAATTATTGGACTCGGGTTTCAGCCTTAAAGTTTGGTTGGAATGCAGTTCAACAGCTTACCACCTGAATAGATGAGTGTTACTAGGAGAAAGCCTCACAAAGACCACTTAATTTCCAGTAGCTAGGTTGGTTTGGTTTAGCCCCCAAAATATCTTTAGTAAGGAAAGTCCATACTGCATCAGATTCTTTTCCTCACTGAAGCAGAGCAGAAATATTTCCTTACCAGCCACTGTGATCTTGTATGTGGGTAAAATCTTGCTCTGGTGATTTGTCTCATTTTATCAGGTATTACAGAGAGCAGAACCCAACCTGTATAGCATACAGGGCTTTCAAACCCACTCATAACAGCATATGAAATGTTTTTTCATTCCTATCACTCTTCCTAATACAACTGAATGGGCACACCCAAGAGCTGGCATTACCAGCTGCTGCATCATCAGCTACTAACAATACAGAGATAAGGTAGGTCTTAAGCACTTAAAGAGAAGACAGCAGAGAACACTTAGAGGTTCTGGATGCCAATTTGCAAAGCTAAATGTGGACAATGGTGAGGAATGACAAAAGAACAGGTGTTTACTTGCTTGTGTGTGTGTGTGATTGTTTCTAAGGGAAAGCTACCTGCCTGATCCTCCATTTTCCTTGTCTGTCTTACCTAGATATGCCCCACAGCTGAGGGCAAGAAGCAAGATGGGTGAACCACAAATAACCTCCATGTTAACCTCCATGAATGTTTTTCTTTTACTCCCCATAAGGTGTCTTCAAACTTTCTTGAGGCTTGACAGCAAGTACAAGGAAGCTGAAATGCACACATTGGTGCTTAGACTACTTCAATAGACAAATGAAAACAAACTCCATATCCTTTTAGTTGCCTCTGAAATGTCACTTCAACACTCTAGATCAGGGTACTACAGTGCCTTAGGTAATGGCCCTGTTGGGCTCAGTGATTCTCTATGTCCCTACCCTTCTTAAGTTTCCATCAGTGTGAATGGAACTGCCAGCCTCTGTGGAGAAAGCAGTCCTCATTCCCCATTTACCTACAAA
>VYZV01022013.1:17948-63694 GCA_013401275.1 Pandion haliaetus | reverse complement strand
CTGTTGTGCAAAGCGATGTAAACACCTCAAGCTCCATCTAGGTAGAATTTAAATCTATTATATCCATTATCTCCAGTGAAAACAAACAGGTTATTCCATTCCTCATAGTTCATTTACAGACACACATACTGCCCTTAGCTCTATTTCCTAGAGACCAAACAAGGCAAGTTCTCCCAAAGACTATGTTTGAGAGGTATCTGAATGACCTTTTTGCTCTCCTTTGGACTTTCCAGTTGCTCGACAGCTTAATTTTGGCCTGCAGAATCAGACTTGGTAATCCTACCAAGGCCTTGTTAGCACTGAGTCATAGATTTTACAGGTAATAGCCCTATTTATATCCATTTGAGCAGTATTTGTGTTTTTCACAGGGCAGACACTTGAACTCACAATTCAAACTCCAGATCTTTGCTGCAGAATTGCTACTGACTAGTTGTTACTCATTCTATATTTGTGTCGTTGATTAATTCACAAAATTTTGTTCCTTCTCCATACTGAATATCATCTACTTTTTCCTGCCTTCTCTGCAATCTGTCCAGATCCTCCTCACATTACATATGCCATCTCAAATGCCTGCAGAACCTCCCAGTTTGACATTTGCAAGACTAACGAATCTCTATTAATGAGATCATGAAACTATTACATTTAGGACAGATATCTGAAGAATCATTAGAACTTAAGTAAAATGGATGTTTCTTTAATCCATTTTGCTTCAGTTTTGCTGAGAATGGTTTTCAAGCAGTGAAGTCCTCACTAGAAGAACACAGGTGAAAGGAAACAGAGAGTAAGAGCATGAGCTCGGCATTTTTCTAACAATACCATGCAAAATTCCTTCCTTGCCTAGCAATATCCCTGAGCTCAGCTGCTACTAGTTTTGCTTCTCCAGTAAGCACAGATGTCTTGTCTCCACCTTCTGGAAATGAAGAACAAGAAGCAAGGGCCAAAACATACCACACTGATCTTCCCAATGATCTATCATGCCTTCTAATCGACTAGCGAAGAATTCACAGTATTTCTTGCTTAAGAGATGCAACAAAATTTAAGCCGTGTAATTACAGTTCATCTGTAGTTGTTATTAAGTGGAAAGAGAATGAAAGAATGAATATTACCCATCCTGGCTGACCGGCACCAAGCAGAGAGCTCTCCAAATATAACAGGACTGATTGCTCTCCACCACGACCGTGTTCACTAGATCATGTTTACAAGGTGAATAGCCATCAGGAAGTCTTAATGAATCCAAAGTGAAAAATATACTGTCATCTACTGTACCACTTCTTCCACAGAGGCNTCATTCTAGCATTAACAGAGCTGCATCTGAAGTTTCAGTTATTCATGGGAGATAAATGTACAGCTCTAACCTAGAATCACTATGCTTGTCTTTAGATTTAAAAGTGTAAAGAAACACAAATACTTCAGGTAAGCATTAGGTTCCGCTTAAGTGCATACTACAATATGTATGTACATTTGACTTAATCATGTTATCTGTCTTGCAACTTGCCTAATTTATACTTCAGTACTAGCAGTTGCAAGAGAAATTTTTATCCTATGCTTGACATGCAAATATTATTCACTATATTACAGTTAAGTCAAATACAATAAACAATAAACATAATATATGTATTCCTAAGGGAACAAATATTTTCATTAAAATAAAAAAGGGACAAGGGTTATTTTTAAGCCAAAATACTTGGCTAAAGTAAAGTAAGCCTAATAAATTTTACAGTCATTACTTCTCAAAAAAAGTTTGAAAATCCACACATCCTCATTACAACCAATGTGACTAAAACAGTAAGCATCCAAATCAGCAACTGATAGCCAGTAAATAAGTTACTCTTCCTGTTCTAACCAAAACATGTATGCTTTTTCAAAAAGCTTTGTTATTTTAGAAATAATCCTATAAATGGATGAGTTGATATGTTTTATCTTACCTTTTAAATAAAGAAGTGTTACAGAAGATCTACCAATATTAGCAACTTAAAACCACCTTCAAATCCCCACTGCACAGAAGATTCTTCTTGCCAAAAACAACGTGCAGAAAATTTACCTTGTCTATTTGCTTGTATCTCAAAGGCTTTACAGCAACTGCTTCACTGTTCCATGTCGTTGGGTTAATAAAATATTTCGCTTGCACCCAGTCACCTTCACAAGGTTTGAAACCTATGCAAAACGGAACGTTTTTCAATTGCTGCTGGAGACATTTGCGTTACTCCCATACAGAACTAGTTTAAATTAAATAAAATGACCAGCCGGAACAATGCAGTATTTGGATCCACTGAGTTCAAAGGTCTCTTTGCAGTTCTTCCCCCAGTAGGTTATGACAAACTACATAAGAGATGCTAGTGGAAAAATACACTTGCTTATATGTAACTTATGCTTACCTGACTGTTTGCAAGTTTTGCTCAGCGAGAATGAGCAGGTAGCTTTCTTGACCCAAATCCCTATATTTGTTTCACTACGTACACTCTATTAGAACTTTATTGGGATGTGGACTGCAAGTTTAACAGAAGATATTTCTATTGTACATATAAAAAAAAAAATCAAGGAAGAGCAAACAAGAAAGCCCCAACACACCTTCACAGAAATCTTCCATTGCAAAAAAAGTATTTTGATTAATATAGCCACCATCCTTGGAGAGAGATGTAATATTGCCAATTAATATTTTCATATTTAGTTCAGAAGCATCACAAGTAGGATTGGAGTCTCCCCATGTATTCTGGGCTGCGTCTACCTGTTAATACAAAAAACCCCAACATTCAAACAGCTGATACTTAGAATTGTATGTTAAACATATACAATAAATATCAGAATTTCAACTGCTTATGGAAGTCAAGCTCCTTATACTCACTGTAGCTGTTCATTTCTGTACACAAAAACATGAACAGTCAACAGTAACTTTCCTTAGAAGTCTGCTATATGCTGCAACACTGACAACTACTATAATTATACATTCATTTGTCAACTCTTCCTCATGCTTCCCTTGCTTTAGGTCTACTGAAGAATTTTCTTCATATTGACAAGAGGACTTTGCCCCCCCAGCAATCTGATTGTACACAAGTGGAACTAGAACATCACTACTTCAGGAAAAAAAAGTTTAAGATGCTATTTATAAACACTATGTATTTTAGACTGCCCCACAGTCACTCTTTAATAATCTGAATTAAAAAAAACTCTAAAGGCTGCTTCTTACAGACTCTCTGTATCACCACTACAAATGTCAGTTTGCTTACTTAAACAGCCCTCTGCAGAACACAAGCTACAAACTACCAAGGTATACAAACCATTTTTTCCCCCTAGCTATTTCGGGGCAAGGATATAGCATCTCTGCTCTCAATTACCAGAATTCCTAGAACTGCAAGTTCTCTTCCTTGGAGGCACAATTTTCAAAGAACACTTACGTTATAAAGCAAGAAGAAACAGTTCAAACATTAACTGCTTTGTCTTGATCACAGGGATTCTATTCCAGATGCTGAGGCACCATACCAAAATAAAAACTGGTGAGGGAAGCTACCTGGACTAGCCTGCGAGTTGGCTCCTTTTACAATGGAGACTTGCTTAGCAAAGGAACTGGCAAAAAAATTCCACAGGAAAGTACTTGCTGAGAATTTACATAGCGTTTATGCGGAGAGACTCATCCGCTAGGACAAGGACACTTTCCACGTACCTGCTGTGGTGGCATACGTACCCATTGCAGAGCTAACAGCAGGACTAGTGGTATTATCCCAGCACGCTCCATTGCAGTGACCACTATACTGTTCACTTTAAACAACACTTCCACTTGTTTTCGCAAGTGAAATATAACCCCAACAACAGGTGTACTAGTCTAGACTAGACTAATTACTACTCT
The DNA here is from genome assembly GCA_013401275.1 of Pandion haliaetus. Taxonomy (NCBI): domain Eukaryota; kingdom Metazoa; phylum Chordata; class Aves; order Accipitriformes; family Pandionidae; genus Pandion; species Pandion haliaetus. The sequence continues at coordinate 59,853 of VYZV01022013.1, read as the reverse complement.
AAATCTGTTTATTTCAGAAAGCTTACAAAATACACTGGCCATTACCTAGCACATACAGCAAAACATCCCACAATTGCTAAAATATCCTAGGTTGTTTTTTTTTAAATCCTTATGTAGTTTTCAGTTATGAGGTTTATATATTTTGGAGCAATGACAATATTTCAACAGTATTGTGAAAGCTGTCAGTCAGAAGGAAAACAAGGAAGGAGAATGAAGATTTAAAGTAATTTATTTTTTGACTGTGTGTAGGAATACTATTTTACCAGCTAGCACTGAAATTGCTTGCTGGACTTATGATATTTAGTTTTCACATAGGAAAGTCATTCCACTTGTAAGATAACTTTATGTCTCTTAAAGAAAATAAAGACACTAGTTTTTTTGATAGCACTAGAGCTGGTAATATTTTAGAAATGAGACTTCTCCTTCACTTTCCTTTTATGTTTCATTTTAGATCATACAATGAAATTCTCCCCACTAAAATTCTTTCCTCAGTTTTATTTAATCAATGAAACTGCATTGGTTTCAAAATGAAATGGATTTGCTAAGAAAAACTCCCCTCAAAATTCTGTATCTAACCGGAGTTCATTTCACAACTTAGTGTCACTCTTATCTAGTTCTAGTCTTTAGTGTGAAACATCTTTCTCACTTTAGCTTTCAGGAATTGTTCTTGTTGCTATTTTGAGTTAAAGGAAGGACAGAACAGAGAAAAATGGAAGCATGCAACCTTTTAAATCTTCCTGAAATGAAAGTATTAAAAACCAGATTCCTAACAAACCCAGATTAAAAAAGAAAAAACCAAAACCCACCCAACTGATTGTTAACTGCCAACATCTCAGAAACAGTTTTCATGAGATCATTAGTTATTACTACATCAGCAACAGAGCTTGAAAAAAGTCTACGCAAGTAACTACTGCATTTCCTCAGTAGCAGACAGATTTCAAGAATATAGAAAAGTGCATCTAAACCCCCAAATGTTACGCAGAGTAAAATGCAAATCAAGTTAGTCTTCTAGTATTTTTATCTTCTGTCAACTACTGCTGCTTGAGAAGTCACATTTCTAGTCAACTTCATTTTATCAGACACAGTACATTTACTGCAAATTCAACCATTAGAGGAAAAAAGTTCTCAGAGGTATGCATTTATTTTAAGCTTAAGTCCAGCCTCTAGGGAGGAGTTTATCATGTGCAATTCACTACTTTGGCAAGAAAACTTGTCTTCCCCCTTGGCCTGGTGTACATCTCATGGACTATTATCATGTTCAGATGAAAAGCCTATTTATTATTGACAAATAATGATTACAAAAAAGGCTTTCAGCAGGCATTCAGCATCTTTACATTGGTTTCCTGTTTATATATTAAAGATCTTTCCCCAAGATTAACAGCTATAGGGGCTGATGAAGTTAGAGCTTTGAATCCTAGGGAGATTTTTAAATTCAACGCAAAAAAGGTAAGAAAGATAATAAAGTAACCTTCCAGACTAACACCTATACTAACACATTTTATAGGAGGAAACTCTTTCTCACAGAAAAGACCAACCTTTGCTTCTCCTTCATCCACACAGTCATACTCACTCAGTTACAGTGATTGGAATGGTATTGCACTAAACTGCTCATGTGAAGACTCACAAAGCAGCCTGGTATCTGGTCATTCTTTACAGAGACCCTACTGGCCTTAAGTGCAGCTCTTCAAAACTTAAGTATCATCAACAGGCAGTGTGAAAATTTTTACACTTCCAGTCACAGATGTGTAAGTGAGCTTTGTGTACATACAACATGTGCCCTCCACAATATGCATCCTTTTCCCAATTTTAATTAGATGTTTTATGCAACAATGACACTCTGGCAGTTATGTATCCCGCACATCACAGATACATTGTAGAGGCCTCTGCACACCTACATGACCCCCTGGATTTCCAAGTGTTCAGTAGTTTTTTGAGTTAGCCTGACCTTCAGACACCTGGAAAATTAAAACATGTGGGTCAAATCTTCAGATTTTGAGGGGGGTAGGGAGCAAGGAAGAGAGTACATCATACAACCTTGCTTTCCATAGACATGTCAACGCTTCTACTGATGTTCAGGGCCCTACTTAAAAGCCACGAAGCTCTTTTCCAAAAGAGTGCACCGAAAAATCCAGTGGAGCTTCAACTGCTCAAGTTTATCATCAAGAGAAGAGCCACATCTAACAGAAGAGAAATATAAATAAGAAGTAACCTCATGGTGACAGATGAAAGTATTTTTAAAGGTATGTCTCTACTTACCATTAGTATTAACAGTTTCAAGACTGGTCAGACTAATTCTGTAGTACATTACCAACTGTAATTCACTATTAATATATGCCACCTGGTACCAACAGAATTACCAAATGTGTCAAAATAGTACAAGTTCACTTCCATATGACAGACAGCTGGTTATGGCTGGACACTGCTGGCAACTGGCCAAAATATCTCTGAAGTACTAAAATCAGGATGGTGCATAAAAGAAAGGCATAAGGAGTCAGAAACACTATATACTAATCAACGCAGGATTTTGACCTTCTTTTGCCAATTTATGTATCATTTGCTAATTTAACATAGTAATGACAAATTCTTTAATCTGTTAACTTACACACTTACTAAACCCACGTATCAGAACTTTACTAATAAGATTACTAGATACATTAGAATACTTTGGCTAATCATTACCTTCCTATCATCTGAAACATGATCCCTGAAGCCACTATGTTTGCTGATTACATTCTTTATAGACAGCATGAGTTGATAAGATATTTAATTATAAAACATCCATTTACTAGAAAACACAAGTTAACCTTTTAAACTAGTTACACTGTTGTATTGGTTTGCATGGCAAGGTTTTGGTACCTGGGGGGCTACAGGGGTGACTTATGAGAAGTTACTAGAAGCTTCCCCCATGTCAGACAGAGCCAAGGCCAGCCAGCTTCAAGATAAACCTGCCACTGGACAAGGCCGAGCCCATCAGTGACAGTGGTAGTGCCTCTGGGAGAACACATTTAAGAAGGGGGGAAAAAAAAGTTGCTGCGGAACAGAAACTGCATCCAGAGAGGAGTGAGAATATGTGACAGAAACAACCCTGCAGATGCCAAGGTCAGCGAAGGAGGGGGAGGAGGTGCTCCAGGTGCTGGAGCAGAGATTCCCCTGCAGCCCGTGCTGAAGACCATGGTGAGGCAGGCTGTCCCCCTGCAGCCCATGGAGGTCCACAGTGGAGCAGATAACCACCTGCAGCGCGTGGAGGACCCCACACTGGAGCAGGTGGGTGCCCGAAGGAGTGTGTGACCCCGTGGGAAGCCCACACTGGAGCAGGCTCCTGGCAGGACCCGTGGATCTATGGAGAGAGGAGCCCACGGTGGAGCAGATTTCCTGGCAGGACTTGTGACCCTACAGGAGACCCATGCTGGAACAGTCTGTGAAGAACTGCTGCCTGTGGAAAGGACTCACACTGGAGAAGTTCATGGAAAACTGCCTCCTGTGGGAGGGACCCAATACTGGAGCAGGGGAAGAGTGTGAGGAGTCCTCCCCCTGAGGAGGAAGGAGTGGCACAGACAAGGGGTGGGGAGCTGACCCTAACCCCCATCCCCTGTCCCCTTGTGCTGCAGGGGGGAGGGGGTGGAGAAAATCAGGAGTAGAGTTGAGCCAAGGAAGGAGGGAGGGGTGGGGGGAAGGTGTTTTATGATTTGTTTTTATTTCTCATTATCCTACTCTGATTTGATTGGTAATAAATTAAACTAATTTCCCCAAGTCAAGTCTGATCTGCCTGTGACTGTAACTGATGAGTGATCTCTGCCTGTCCTTATCTCAACCCACAAACCTTTCATTATACTTTCTCTTCCCTGTCCAGCTGAGGAGGGGGGTGAGAGTGGATTTGGTGGGCACGTGGCATCCAGCCAGGGTCAACCCACCACAGCTGTGATTTGCTCTGTACAACAGCTTAAGCTTTGGCTCAGGGTGAGTTTATTACATGGAGTACACTAGTCCAGTGCTGTACTTAAAGTATAATGCAGCTAAGCCAAGCAGATACACGCCAGGAAAATGGGTTCTGTACCACCCAGTTATCAACTGCTTTTGCACTGCTGTCAGTCTTTGTCAGCTATATTATCATAGGCACCCGAGTTGAGCCTATAAGATTAAAAAAATTACACTAGTTTGAAGTTTTGACAAAGTATAGTCAAGCTTGAAGTAGGTTTACAAATGAAGTGTTAAGCAAGAAAGGGACCGAAATCTCCGTTTTTATAACTCTCCATGACATTTAGTTGCTGATTCTTTACAAGTTTTTAAATTCACTTTTGTATAAACAGGAGTAAACTAGTAGCCCCTGTTCTTATTTTCTTTTCCATTCATATAACAATAACACAAAATTGACTTTGAAGCTCAAAAAAGTTAATATACAAAGTTTTGAACTAGGTATGATTAAACAAATTCTGTTGCAATTATATCAACCAATACTTTCATATTCACTACATCTAGACCTATATTCAGAGAATCAGCGTTAAAGGAACACTTTAAACGAGACAGAATAAAATAATAATAAACCCCAGAAAACAACTTACACCCACTAGGTAAAGGGTTGGCAATTTCTACTATTTTGTAGAATTCAGAAGGCTAAAACTATAGTAACCTCCAAAAGAAAGTCTCAATGGATTTACAGAGAAAGTGAGACTACCATTTATCTTCACCTCTTACCCTGATAGCCTTCAAGCCACCTGATGTTTTATCTTCTTCAACAGTGGCAGTAACTTCCTGTCCAACAGTCAGCAGCATATTTTTTGTAACAGCATCCTTTGTGAAGATTATCATGTCATCTATCATCCCATAATCATGGCAAAATCTTGTCACTATTCCTTGTACAGTTTTTAATTCTTTAGCACCTGCATCCAGAGGAAAAGTGTTGACATAAAAGCAAATCACTTGTTTACAGAACTATGCAACAAGTAATTAATGCTACTAAAAGTGCTATCCCTTCTATCAGTCATTCTCTTGTTCAACTAAAAATACCAACAGGTTCCAACTTATTTGTATCACATTTAAGTCTTGAGGTCTTGTGGCAAGTTATGGTTTCATCCAATTAAGAAAGCTAGTTAAATACAAACTACATTGTAGAAACAACATTCATTAAGCTGCATGAGAAAAATCATAGATTATCTTGAGTTGGAAGGAACCCATAAGGATCACAGTCCAACTCCCTGCTCCTTGCAGGACTACCTAAAACTAAACCATAGGACTAAGAGTGTTGTCCAGGTGCTCCTTGAACTCTGACAGGCTTGGTGCTGTGACCACTTCCCAGGGGAGCCTGTTCCAGTGACCAACCACCCTCCCCTGTTGCAGCTTCATTCCATTTCCTTGTGTCCTATTGCTGGTCACCAGAGAGAGGAGATCAGCACACACTGTGAGGTAGTTGTAGACTGTGATGAGGTCACCCCTCAGCCTTCTCTTCTCCAAGCTGAACAAACCAAGTGACCTCAGCTCCTTCTCATAAGTCTTGCCCTCAAGACCTTCCACCATCTTGGTCACCCTCCTCTGGTCACACTCTAATAGTCTGATGTCCTTCTCATATTCAGGTGCCTAAAACTGCACTCACTACTCGAGGTGGGGCCGCACCAGTGTGGTGTAGAGTGGGACAGTCACCTCCCTCAGCCAGCTAGCTATGCTGTGCTTGATGCACCACAGGACACAGTTGGCCCTTTTTGCTGCCAGGGCACACTGTTGACTCATATTCAACTTGCCATCAACCCAAACCCCCAGATCTCTTTCCACATGGCTGCTCTTCAGCCTCTTTTCCCCCAATTTGTATGTCTAACTGTAGAATCATAAAACCATTTAGGTTGGAAAAGACCTTTAAGATCATAGAGTCCAACTGTTAACCTAACACTACCAAGCCCACCACTAAACCATGTCCCTAAGCACCACAACTACACATCTTTTAAATACCTCCAGGGACGGCAAATCAACCACTTCCCTGAGCAGCCTGTTCCTAGGCCTAACAACTCTTTCACTGAAGAAATTTTTCCTACTATCCAGTCTAAACCTCCCCTGGTGCAACTCAAGGCTGTTTCCTCTTGTCCTATCACTTGTTACTTGGGAGAAGAGATGGACACTTGCCTCGCTGTAAGCTCCTTTCAGGTAGTTGGACAGTTATAAGGTCTCCCCTCAGCCTCCTCTTTTCCAGACTAAACAACCCTAGTTCCCTCAGCCACTCCTCATAAGACTTGTTCTCTACTCTTCAGCAGCTTCACTGCTCTTGTCTGGACATGCTCCAGCACCTCAATGTCCTTCTTGTAGTGAGGGGCCCAACTGAACACAGTATTTGAGGTGCAGCCTCACCAGTGACGAGTACAGGGGGAGAATCACCTCCCTGCTCCTGCTGGCCACACTATTTCTGATACAGGCCAGGATGCTGTTGGCCTTCTTGGCCACCTGGACACACTGCTGGCTCATATTTGGCCAGCTGCCAACCAACACCCCCAGATCCTTTTTCACCAGGCAACTTTCCAGCCACTCTTCCCCAAGCCTGTAGCGTTGCATGGGGTTGTTGTGACCAAAGTGCAGGACCCGGCACTTGGCTTTGTTGAACCTCATGCAGTTGGCCTCAGCCCAAAGATCCAGCCTGTCCAGATCCCTCTGTAGAGCCTTCCTACCCTTGAGCAGATCAACCCTCCCTCCCAACTTGGTGTCATCTGCAAACTGCCTGAGGGTGCACTCGATCCCCTTGTCTAGATCACTGATAAAGAGTTTAAACAGAACTGGCCCCCAATACTGAAGCCTGGGGAACAACACTTGTGACTGGCTACCAACTGGATTTAACTCCATTCACCACCATTCTTTGGGCCTGGCCATGCAGGTTTTCTTTTTTTTTTTTTAAAACACAAAGTACACACCTATCCAAGCCACGAGCATCCAATTTTTCAGGAGAATGCTGTGGGAAATGGTGTCAAAGGCTTTGCTAATGTCCAGGGAAACAACATCCACAGCCTTTTCCTCATCTACTAAAGCAGGTCATCTTGTGACAGAAGAAGATCAGGTTAGCCAAGCAGGACCTGCCTTTCATAAACCCATGCTGACTGGGCCTGATCACCTGGTTTTCCTGTACATGCTGTGTGATGGCACTCAGGACCACGACACTCCACAACCTTCCCCAGCACCGAGGACAGACTGACCGGCCTGTAGTTCCCTGCATCTTCCTTCTGGCGCTTCTTGTAGATGGACATAGCAAGTGCTAACCTCCAGTCAACTGGGACCTCCCCAGTTAGCCATGACTGCTGATAAACAACTAAAAGTGGCTTGGTGAGCACTCCCACTAACTCCCTCAGTATCCTTGGGTGGAACCCCTCAGACACACCCAAGTCTATGGGGCCAAAGTGGTGTAGCAGGCTACTAACCATTTCCCCTTAGATTACGGGGGCTTGACTATGCTCCCCATCCCTGTCTTCCAGCTCAGGGGGGCTGGGTACCCCAAGAAAACCGGTCTTACTATTAAAGACTGAGGCAAAGGCAGCATTAAGTACCTCAGCCTTTTCCTCATCCTTTGTCACTATGTTTCCCCCCACATCCAATAAAGGATGGAGATTCTCCTTAGCCCTCCTTTTGTTGCTAATATATTTACAGAAACATTTTTTTTTGTCTTTTACAGCAGTAGGCAGATTTAGTTCTAGCTGGGCTTTGGCCCTTCTAATTTTCTCCCTGCATAACCTCACAACATCCTTGTAGCCCTCCTGAGTTGCCTGCCCCTTCTTCCAAAGGTCAGAAACTCTTCCCCCTGACCCCGCCCTGAGTTGCGGCCAAAGCTCTCTGTTTAGCCAGGCCAGTACTACCTCATTTCAGGTGCAGAACCCAGCACTTGAATATATAAAACATATATATTCAAATACCTTGAAAAACTTGAGATAAAAAAATACCTGCAAGCTAAACAGCTTCTCCTAAACGCTCTGGGCCAACAACTATTTTCAAGATTTTCCATAGCAAAAGAAAGTTCTCAGCATAGTTTGCATGGGGAATCCAACACATTTAAGATTTCTATACTGAAAAAGCAGGAAGAATAAATAAACTATACAAATTAATTCTTCAAATTTCTTTATATAATATCATAATTAATACACTTCTGAAATGACATGTGGTGGTGTTTCTCTGGAGACCTAGGAGTTTCAACTCTTTTGGATCAGAAGCGGTATCTACTTAGATATCACACAAACGTTCACTCAATAGCAGTGTACTAAACTTCAGGCTTAAAGCTGGACTGAAGTATGCTAGTTTATATTTCCAGCATATTATTAGCTACACTTACAGTGAAGACTATTAATACAGTAAATAATCTTTTTTGTTTTCTGTACTCATAAATGTAAAAAAGCACTTTTTGCTACATTGAGTAATGCTACTAAAGGCATCTTATACATAATTTTGGAGCCTCAAAACATCAAAGCTACATTATTTCCATTCTACAGCACAAGAAAAACAAAGAAGGTTTATTAAGACAGTATTACAAGGGAAGGCACAGAGCATCCACCATCCACCACCACAACACTCCTTTTACACCTTGCTCCATACTCTAAGTAGCAACAGTAACCCGTCCTACTCAGGAAGCATAGCAAAAAAAAAAGTACCGCTAGGAACCCTCCCACACGCTCTGTAGCCAAAAAGCTGTCTTCTTTGCCTCATTTCCTTTCTTAAGGAAACAGGTCTTCAATCAGCCACACTCACGTGGGGGATGAGACCACCAACGCCCTCAAGGCTCTTCAGCTGCACACAGGCCCTGCAAACCCAGAATGGGCCCAGGAACTCCTACCTGAGGCCGCCCATCTCTCATCTTCTCCTTCCTCGTCACCTGCACGTCTCCAGAAGTAGGAGAGCACCTTAGAAAAGAGGCTGAGCATCCCGAAGCGCCCGACACCCCACAGCAACACCTCCAGCCGCCCCCTCAGCACTCTCCCCTACGGCCGCCTTTCAAGCCCCTACGGCGCCGCCGACCAATCACGCTGTTCACTTCGGGTCACGTGAAAGAGCCCGCGCCGCGTGCCGTGGGGCGGTGCTACGGGCCGAGGCGGCCTTTCCCGCTGCGGGCGCGCGGAGTGGAGCGAGCGGCTTTGCCCGGCGCTGCGCTGTGGGAACCGCGCCGCAGCCCACGCGCTTCGAGCGCGACGTCACGTGACGTCGAGCGGTGGCAGCCTCCTTCCCTCGAACCTTCCCTGAGGGGCGTCGCGCGCCCGCCGCCCCTGCTGTGAGGGGGGTGCTTTCCCGCCTTTCCTTTGCTCGCGGCTCGGAGGGGACGATGTCCGCGGAGCCGGGGAGGGGTGGGCTGTTGTCAGGGGCCCCGCCGCCTCACCACCAGAGGCGGTGTAGGGCCCTCTCCTGGCAGGGCCGGGTGGTGGGGAGCGTTGGCAGAAAGAAGGGTGAGAGGACCCCCTTCGGTAGGGTTTCAGGGTGGCGGGGGTTGAGGAGACATTAAAGGTGGTGGTGTGTGGTTATTAAAAAAAGCTTAAAGCAAAGGGGTGCGTGCAGCCTGTTGCGTGCTGGTGATGCTGTCTGGAATTGTGATCACAGTGTATGACAGGTTTTCTGGGTTTCGGTAAGCAAGGAGTCCTGAGCAGGCAAAGGCCACAGGCAGGCTGCCATCTCACCTGGGCTGAGGGCACTCGGTGTGTTTGTGTGGCACTGGGAATAAGTCAGACATGGAGTCTGTCCAGTGTGGTAAAATGGAGTGAGTGCATGGGAGGGTATGTACATACTAACGGTGTATTGTTGAATTGCTATACTCTCAGTAGCAGCCAGTTTCAAAATGATGGAATAAGCTCTAGAACACTGTAAACTTGATTAACAGAAAAAATAAGTATTTTTTGCCTTATTAATGTAGGAGCTGCTGTGGCTCTAGAGGAAATAAAATTTTATTGACTGTTGCTTACTGTTTCCATAGTTGGTATTTTTACCAGTTCTCTTCACACAATGCACTTTTAAGTATTTTTTATTATCCTCCTTAAAATTTTGTTTAACAAATAGTGTTTCACAAAGCATGGGTTTTGAGTTGATTAGCTCAGCATCCCAGTAATTTCAATGGGAACTGCCACATGAGACTGTTACAGGAGACGGTTTCAGGAAGTTGAGCAGAGCCATGTGTACTTTTATGGGAAACTACTTTATGGCTGTTGTAGAAAGGCAGCATAGTCTGTGATTAGATTCTGAGACTAGAGTAGCAGTTGTCTTTGGCAACCTTTTATTTTCTACTCATATGGTTAGCTCAGTGTTATTTAGGCAAAAAAGGGCTAGGAGTGCATTGCAGATTAACACCTTTATAGAGTTCTATATAGTTCCTAGACCAGAAGAAATTCTGGTTACCAGTAATTACACACAGGTTCCATTGTTCTGCTCTGAGGTGATGCTATTGGGAGGAGAAATGTGTATGAGTGTCTATAGTAAGTGATCTTTTTAGAAAAAAAGTGCTGAGGGAGTGACAGCCTCCACTCCTGGATACGTTGATTTAAAGCATTTGAACTACTGTTTTCTTTCACTAAGATTCCTATGGAGTGCAGGCAGGGAAGTGTTGGTTGGCAAAAATGTGACAGGTGAAGAAATTGTTTTTCTGGAGGAGAGGATTTATACATGCATCAATTCCTGTCTGAAGGTCTTGTAGTAACAGCCTTCCCAGGCTGTGCTCCTCAGGAATCTTACTGCAAGAAAATGGCCTAGGCAGAAAGTACCAGTATTCTATCTGGATGTCCTTTAAAAGTTAACATGATGTGTTTATGACATCCAAAAAACTAGAAATATTTTGTATTTTAATAGCATACAATGGGTAGGATATATGCTGATCGAACCTGTTTAAACTCTTCAGATCATGATTCACATGAAGGACTAAATCTGAAGAAGTTTATGTGATACTAGGGGAGCAAGACATCCCTTTGAAGCTATTGGGCCTACATTTTGCTCTTGGTTCAGTACATGCCCCAAGACATGAGCTGGGAAAGAAGGATTGAGGAATCAGCTCCAGAGAAACAAAGTACTTCAAAGACCTGATTTTGAAAGAGCTGAAAATATTGAACAAGGAATAGAGGTAATGAGCTAAAATAATGTAATTAAATAGTGTGAAATAATAATAATAATAACAATATTAATAAAATATTAAATAATAAATTGATAAATACTCATCAGAAAAAGGAAGAGTTGGTCAGCATGATAAACATAAATTTCACCAAAGCTTCAGGTGCTGTGTATTTTTGTGTTTAGATTTGGGAACATGGGCGTGAGCCTGGGTTCAGTGCTAGGGAAAGTGGTCCAGGACAGAATGCCTTTTCATTAATTACTGATACAAAAGTAGGACTGTGACAAGTTTGTGTACCTTTTTATCATATTGTTCCTTGGCAGATCAGTTATAGTTGTCAATCTGTTTTTCATTTTTTGTGGTTACTGTGGGGGATGCTCTCATGGCACAGCCCTGGCAAATGACCTAGTATCTGCTATAGCTGCTTCAGGCAGTCTGGACTTGTTCTCAGTGGTGGAAGTAGTTCTTCATAGCCTCTCATGATTTGATTTGATTTGATTGTCATCCCTTGACATCTTTTGGCCTAACTTAGAATAAACCCACTTAATTTGTAAACCCTTTTCAGAAGCCTGTAGTGTTCTGTTGGCATTGTTACATTTCCTGCAGTCCTGGTGTATGTTTTCTATGTGCTCTTTAGAATTAGGAGGAATCTCTTTGTACAGCGCCTTCATACTTTACCTAGCATTATAAGGTCTTGGCCTGTGACTTGGGCTCTGGCTACAAGATCTTGCCTTGTGTTTGTGTATACACAAAAATGACCCAAGACTTTTTATGGAATCAGGAACATTAAATGAAGGGAACCTAAAACAAGGGCCCCAGAAAATTTTTAGAGTAGAGAGTAGAACTGAACTGTGAAGTTTTAAGTGTTTTTTGTTGACACTGATGCCAAATGCAGAGGATACAGTAACTGTGTCGTGAACCTCTGTGCAAAAAGGAAAACTGCAAATACTGAGAAGTGCACAGGAAAAGGGGCAGAAGGAGTTTCACCATAACCACAGGAAACACTGTAGTGCTTGCCACGCTTGAGAGAGGGAGCTTTCAGGTATAATACTGGCTGAAGCACTTGGAATTGCGAACAAAAATTTCTAGGGTTTGAGCCCTGCTCTGTTCAGTGGTGCAGGACTTCATAAATTCTTTTTATTCAATGAGATTAGATCAAGTAAATACCTGAATATCTCACCAATTTTGTGTAAAAAAATAAGTTAGTCTCCCTAAATTGGTCAAAAGAGATAAAATATGATCCTGTTTTATATCTATGGTAATCTATGTTAGAGCAAACCAGTACCTAGCATTCATTGAAAAAGATGTGAAGTAATTATTACCCATTTTCCATTAAACCATAGTCTTTGAAAAGTTACAGATAATGGAAATATTTGCATAGTGTTTCTTCTGTGAACAGAGGAACAGAAGGGCTTAATTACTTAAGACAGTTTTGCTTGGCTACACAGTCTCTTTTCTCCTTTTCTAACACAGTTTTACAGCTGTGTCTAGTGCTGTGTATGGTGTATTAATTTCCATGTTTCAGTCTAGTAAAACAACTGTAACACTTTAATATTCTTTCAGTATTGGCTGGTACTATGAGAAGAGCAAAATCTGCAGTCTGTACAAATTGAGAAGTAGTGCTGTTCTGAAGGTTTTTTTAGCATACTTTAAAGGTGATGCCCTTCAGAGTACTGAAGATTTAATTGTGTGTCTTGGTTACAAGAGTGTTTAAAGTTCAGACAAAAGACCCTGTCATTGCTGTAGCTGTCAAGGTGCCAACATCTTCAAGATAAANGGACTGGATCCAATGTATGCTGGCCATTGCATGTCACGGCTGCCTGCTAGATTTAAAATATGTTGTTTAGTCATCATGGTATTCTGTAGGTATGAATGTCAGCACGATTGAAGCGTGCAATGTTTATCTGAACACTCTAGGGTTAGCACAAAAAGGTGAAGAGTTCTACACTGGAGATAATATGCTTGATAGATTTCTAACCTCTAACTTTCTGACCTTCCAAACTCGTTGGGATACTTGAATACCTGAAATTTTGTCTGTATTTTATTCTAGAAGAATACTGCATTGTAAGTAGCTTTTGCTCTTTTGAAACAAGAACTAGATTGTTGAATATTGTTATCACTGGCTATTATAATAACTAAAACTGGTAAACTATGAGGAGGGTTTTATTTAAGATGCCAAGTAAGGGGTAGTACTCAAATAAAAGAGACTTGAAACTTTTTTAGTTTGTTGGTCTGATTTGGAAGCAGCCCTATGAGAGTGTAGTGCAGTCATTTTCTAGTGTGTTCTGTTAATTAAAATTCAGGAGGCATTTTCCTGTTCCCTGGCTTAGCTGAAGTTTTTGCTGTGCTTTTGTTCCATATCTGAATAGATGTTGTTGAAAGCCAAAGTTGAAAAATTCTCCCTTACAAGACAGCATGACTCACTGAACGGTGAGAATATCACAAAGTGCACAGGCAGCTGTGTTCACAAGACTGTTTTAAACTGACAGTTAACTTTTCATTTGAAGGTAAGCATGAAGGTTTTTAACTGTTGAAAAATCTGCAATAACTTAATTCTAATATAAGATACTCCTCCAGGTATTTGAACAGATTGGCAAGCAGTGAAATGAACAAAAAAGTGAACAAGAGAAATGGTTCATACTGGGTAAATTAGAAACAGTTTGCTGTAGCTGAGTTATTGTGAGTATATGAGTTCGTCAGACTTATAGTAAAGTCTGTCATTTTAGATACCTGATAAGAAGTGTTAAAATAAAATGGAAGTTAATATCCAAACATATTTAAATATCTTTTCTGTCCTAGAATTAAAAAAAAAAGAAAAAAGAAAAAAGCTTTGGTTATAGAGTTACCCTCAAACTAAACATTTCCAAAAATAGTTCTGAGATCTTGAAATAAGTCTGTTGAGGTATCATAGATAGGCAAACTTTCATTTTGTTGGTATTTATACTGTATTATTATGAACTGTGGCTATAAGATGTAATTATTGTATGAAAGTAAGTTGTTACAATGCTTACATATTTTGAAATGTAAATACAGCTCATTACTAAATATTGCTTCTACTTATTTTATCTTAAATAGACAAAATCCTAGTTGAGCACTGATCTGAGTATGTGAAGGAACTAAATTACATTTTTGTTTTTTCTTCATCATTTGCATTTCTGTTATTATTACTTAATTGCCTTTGTGAAGTGTTATGACCAGGGAAGAAGGTTACAGAGAAGAATTTAGCTATGACAGGATGCCAACTTTGGAGCGGGGAAAGCAAGAGAATGGAAATTATATACCAGATATCAAATCCAGTGACCTTCAGCTATCAAAGAGGCTGCATCCTTGTTTTAGCTACAGAACATGGATCTTTTCTTTGCTGATGGGAGTAAGTGCTTTAAATTATACAAATATTTGAAAATGTAGGTGATGTCTCAGTGCCCAGTAATCTGTTCTGTTTCACATCATTTGGGAACTCAGAATTTCATCACTGATAGTATTGAATATAAACATTTGTACAGAAAGGAATGTATTTAGCAAATTTAGAATGTAACGCTTAACTGACTAACAGTATTCTTTGGATAGTTCTGCACTAATCAAAGATGCTATGTGAAGGCTGATTTTTATCTTTAATATTCATCATATAGTATAAACAGAGAAATAACTATGGTAGTGGTAAATATCAACCTATATGTATGTATAAGCTGTGCCTTTTGGTAAAGAATGTAAAGTGTCCACATCATATGCATTCTTTTAACATATTTTTAATTGTTAGTAGTTGTCGTGGTTTCGGTTTCAGCCCAGCCGGTAACAAAGCGCCACGCAGCCGCTCGCTCACTCCCCACCCCCGCCCCTGGCCACGTTGGGATGAGGAGAAAATCCAAAGGCAGGCTCGTGGGTCGAGACAAGGACTGGGAGGGATCACTCCCCACTTATGGTCACGGGCAAAAGACAGGCTCAACTTGGGGAAGAAAAAAATCAATTTAATTTACTACAAATCAAATAAAAAAAACCACACAAGGGTATTAGGAAGGAAAACCAAACATCAGAACACCTCCCCCCACCCCTCCTGCCTTCCCGGCTCAGCTCCATTCACGGTTCTTTCTACCTCCTCCCCCCGGCGGCACAGGGGGACAGGGGATGGCGGTTGGGGTCAGCTCCCCACACATTCTCTGCCACTCCTTTCCTCAGGGGGAGGATTCCTCACTCATCCCCTGCTCCACCATGGGGTCTCTCCCATGGGAGACAGTCCTTCACCAACTTCTCCAACATGGGTCCTTCCCACGGGCTTCAGTTCTTCCCGAACTTCCCTGGCGCGGGTCCTTTTCGTGGGCTTCTCTGCAGTCACACACTGCTCCACGTTCACCTCCATGGACTGCAGGGGGACAGCCTGCCATCTCCCCACAGGCTGCAGGGCCATCAGCCTCCTCAGGCGCCCTCCTGCCCCTCCTTCTTCACTGACCTCGGGATCTGCAAAGGTGTTCCTCTCACGTTTCCCAACCCCCACACTGCCGGTTCCTCTTCTTAAATATGTTCTCCCAGAGGCGCTCCCACCATCACTGATGGGGTCGGCCTGGGTCAGAGGCAGGTCCAACTTTGGAGCTGGGGGAGCTTCTAGCAGCTTCTCACAGGAGCCACCTCTGCAGCCCTCTCCCCCACTACCAAAGCAAACCGCGCCACACAAACCCATAACAGTAGTGTTTTGACATTAAAAATATATATCGTACTTAATTGCCACATTCATCTTTCAAGGTTCAATAATCATGTAGTTATTTGGTAGAATCTTCATGCAGGGAGAGACATACTTGTGTTTCTTACATGAATATCAGTGATTTGAATTTTTGTGTCACTGTTAGAATCATAGGACATTGATCTTGCATGTACATCATATGCTTCTCCATCTTCAGAGAGAAGTTAAAAGTTCGTTATAGCAATTAGAATTTGATATTTTCTTTTTCTGTCAGTTCGTGTGTTTTGAAGAGTAATTTTTATTAAGAGCTAAAAATGTTTCACTGTTAATATGGTAATTACTTGTTTTTGCACAGTGAATAAAAGTATTGCGTTATTTTCATGGAAACAGCTGAAAATTTTTTCCTTTCCGACAATCTGCAAAACTTGGGTTTTCTTTCATATGTACTGTTACATAAAAAGAGAGCAAAAGAAGAGCTGGCTTTCTTTGCATTAAATTTTCTCAGACTTAATTGTCAAAAAGGACAACTGTCTTTAATTAGTTTTTTCCTTTTTACTGAGTTGTTGTTATTGATTGGAGATATTAATGTTTACTGATATTTGCTGAAATCATATTATCAAGAAGCATGAATTTTATGGATAAATGAAAATGCAGTTTTATTAATAAGCTAATCCAATAAATTCCAATTAGATTTTTCTCCCAAGTGTTATAGTGGTTCATCTCTGTCAACTCTTCTGAAAGACAGTGTCCAGAAAGGAGAGGCTGTATGCTGAGCAACAGAAGTCATACTGAACAGAACCGTCTACTTCAGGGAGCAGTTGCAAACCGTAGAGTGACATCAAAGTGGCTGCCAGTATGGGCTCTTCTTGTGCAGGAACAATTCAATATGCTTCAAGCACAATTTCAAGTTGTGTTCTATAAATACTGTTCTTTCAGTCTGCCAGAACTCTGTGTGTGTGTGCGTGCTTATACACACACATACGCTATCCTTATTTTCTGTTATTTTTTGACAAGGACTTTTTAAAAACCTCCATAATTTTGTAACATGAAAAAAATGCCCAAATAAAACAAGAGAGCCATTCTGTCTCTCATCTTCCCCAGCGCCTTCAAAGAAATGCCTACTCAGAGGAACAACAAGCAAAAAGAAAAAATGTTAGTATTTATTGCTGAAAGTGTAACTCTGATAATTATGAAATAAATTGAAGAGTTAGCAAGGGAACAGGAGTTGACCATTTATGGGAGTGCCACTGGACCAAAGCAGGAAGAGAGTTTGGTGGGAGGCAGGAATGTACCTGGAAGAATTTTTATCAGTGTATCCTAATACTATTTTTGTTACTGTGTTCTAGTTGGTAATTGCCCAGCTGCCCATACACATAATGAATGTTGGTGGCGCCAAGCAGAGAATGCAAAGTAGAGGCTTAGTTGAGGTTTCTGAAACATTTTTACCACTGAACGCTGCAATTACCTTTTGAGCATTTTATTAGGTATTTGCCAAGTCAGGGCACAATGCTTCATTCAAACATGCTTATATTGTCCGGTATTAAGTCTTGGTAACCAGCAAAACCATCTTCTTCAGAACATGTTTTGATATTTTTCTTCAAAATTATTCACACAAAGACTGCATTATTAAGTGTTCATCAGTAGCTTAATTTGAAAGGAGTTACTGATTTCTATCTGATGAGTTGCTTTTATTTTAAAATAGTTTTATCCATATTAATTTATCTTATTTGTTGCTTTGCAGACTTGCCTCCTTATTACTTCTGGATTTTCACTGTATCTGGGAAATATTTTTCCATCTGAAATGGATTATTTACGTTGTGCAGCAGGTTCAGTAAGCATTCTTAATTATTTGCTGTGGCTGTTTGACAGCAAAATCAATAGTAAATAATTTTTGTGGGTTTATTGTCTTTTATTCTGTCTGTCTTTTTACTACTAACTTTCTTCCTGGAAGACTTAATTCTATTTAACAGTTCATTAAAGGGGTTTTAATCCCATGGTTAAGGGAGTAACAGTTGTCATAAAGACAACTGGTTTGTGCTACCATTTTTGTTAATCAGCTCACCACTGGCATGCAGTAGTTATCTGCATGAACAGTTTTTGTGTGCTTGATTTAAGAAAATTTGCATTGTTATCTCTTTAGGGAATTTCCTGGCTAAATGTTATCAGAATGTATTTCAGACAGTATTTCAAAGTATTCCTTTTTCAGTTTATTTTGCTATAATATCCAAGTACTGAAGCAGGCTAAAGTTTTCTTGAGTATTATTATTTTATTAGTAAAACATGCATTAAAGAAGTCTGACATTTTCCAAAGTTCAGGTTTTTTTACTATATTTTTAAGACTTGGTTTTTTTTACTGTTTTAGATATACTTAATCTACACTTTAGATCTATGTGCATAAGATGAATATGATGTACTTGCTTTGTTCATGGCAGGATTCTGTTCTGTCATTGTTATTTTCGCAACTTGACTTGCAGATTTGTTTTAAGTTAGCTGCAAGACTAATGCTTTACTTTAAACAAATAAGTTCCAGGAGTTGCTCTGTGAATGAGTTGTCACTTATGTTTCTGCTGGAGGTGTTAGAATAAAGTTGAAGCAGTTTTTGAAGTTAGTGTCTGCAACATTAGTGTTAGTTATAGAGATGCCTTTTTTTTGCCCCAAATCTTGTCTCTTTGAACTTTGTATTTATGGGGAATTTCCAAAGATCTGGTAGATGCAGAAGGTTATCACGTTGGGTTTGAATGGCTTGCTGTGCGTAAAGATGTATACATTTGGGTGTCTGTACGTGAGCAAGGTGTTATACCTCCTACTATAGACAATGGAGTCAATATAGTTGGAAAAACCTAGAGACCTGTATAGCAAATTAACCACTAAGTGTCTAGTTTAGCATGAGCTGTATTGCTCTCTAGACTTTTTTTACCATCTTGACTAGTAGGATTCAGTTGCCTAAACATAGTCAAGCAGTGTTCTAGAGACTCTAGGCATCCAGGACATAAAATGATGTTTTAATGATGTTAAATACAGGGAATTTAGGTGTTAAGGAAGTGCTGCCAAGAATTTTAAATGTCGATATTAATCTAGTTATAGTGGTTCCATTGTTAAGCCACCAGCATTCAGATGTGTGAAAAGGTAATTAGTAAAGAAATGCAGCATTTGTTACATGATTCATTATTTAACATGGAAACTTCTAAAAATTTTAGTTTGAGTATATTTTTATTTTCCTTATAGTATGTTGCAATGTTATGTAATTGTGTAAAATAAAGTTGGATCTGTTATGGTACCATATCTATTGTGGTGGGGAACAGCTAGGGGATAGAGAAATTACTTTGTGAAACTTTTCATTTATGCATGATTTTCCCATTTAGCTCTTGCCCTTAAATATAGAAACACAGTTCCTGGTGAATATAGTGGAGATCCCAGGCACAATTCCTAAAGTGTAATCTGACTCAACAGATCAGTTTTAACAAAGTTCTTCAGAACTGTGTTGAGACTGGCCAAATTTTAGTTTACACAACCATGACTTTGTCTGTTTAAAAGAATGTGGAGGCCCAGTTTGGGAGTAGCAATGTTTTTCTTTTCCTGCTCAAGGATCTCAGGTCTTCTAGAGTTAATTTAAACTGACAAAGGCATGGAATGCCTCATGAAAGACTTTCTTTCCTTTACTCATCGTGTTGTGCTGGGTAGCTAGTCAGAACTGAGGGTTATGGAAGGCATATTTAAACCTCTTGTAATCCTCAGATACCGATTGTAATTAATGAGCTCAGACAAGAGTGACTTTTCTCAGAGTTTCTGACCTTCTGTTTGTCTAAGTTAACTGAAATATGAATTCAGACCAAATAAAATACATGTATAGAAATTTATATGAAATTCTTTGTGCAGAATATCCCACTAGTCTTCTCTTTTAATTTTCCTAGTGTATACCTTCAGCAGTTGTGAGCTTTGCTATAGCAAGGAATAAAATTAATGTGGTAAGTATAAGATTTTATTGGCAGTTATATATATTCCCCCCTGCCCCCCCGCCGTGGTTAAAATGAGAGAGAAACCCATTCTGAAATTGTTTTTCAGATACCCAATTTTCAGATTCTGTTCGTCTCTACATTTGCTGTTACAACAACGTGTTTAATTTGGTTTGGATGCAAACTTGTCCTTAATCCATCAGCTATAAATGTGAGTTACTAAAACAATTACTAATTAATGTTGCATTTATCTTTGCTAAAAAAAGGGTGTGGGGGTGGAGGTCAAATATAATTAAATTGTTTTCAATACCCCAGTATTCCCACTTAGTCTGTGAGGAGAGATCATCTAGCAGTAACTTTACCTTTCTGAGTAAGACAAGACTGGAAAATTGACATTGGAGACTAAAACTTACATTGCTAAAAGATGCACAGTACAGTTAACTTAGAGGAGATTAATATGGAAATGACTTTCTGGTCTTGTATTCAAAGTTCAAAAAAATGAATTAGATCTTCAAATGGGATCCAGTTTGATCAACTGACTGTTTATTTTTCTATTGACTGTAGCGAGTTTTGTTTGTTTGTTTTTTTGTTTTTTTTTTGTTTTTTTTTTNNGAAAATAAATTAGTAGCTCATCTGTAGCCAGTTTTTAGGGTTGAATTGTACTGAAATGAGGTGGTGTCCCAACCAGTTCTACTTCTAGGACATTTCATCATCAGATGAAGTACAATCCTTTCCTGGACCTTCTTCAATGAATAGTTTTGCTTGTGAGGCCACCAGGAAAGAAACTTTTGATTTTTCTTATATGTCATCAACAAAGAGAATGCAACAGTTACATCATTTGAAGCACACATTTCATGCTGGGAAAAGTTCACTGGGTTTGAGTCACAACCTTTTAACATCTGTCTTTGGTAGTCTGAGCCAAACAGTAGAACTAAAGGTGTTTTGGGTTTTTTTTGCTATGGTAAAATGTTTCAAGACCTCTATACTACGTAAGAATATTACATGTATGAATAAATAGCATAGCAATCGGTATTATTGTTGATGAATGTTCATAATAGACTATCACAGAATAGCAGTACTCAATACAGCTACGTCATACACTTCATATGAAGGTTAATGACTGTTCTCATGTGCTGTTGTTCAGTTCTCCCAGTATCATATCAGCTGTTGTGATACTAAGAGCTCAGCAGTAATAATGGCCCCCTATAATAATATAACAGATCAGAATTAGTGTCAGTAACAAAAGACTTTTCCAATAGAAAAATAGTGCAGAGATAGAGTTTGCTTTGGAGTTATCTATGCTATTTTAATAACATCTGGTTAGTTCCAGATTTCACAGATGTTGAACTTTCAAATTAACTGTGTTTACTTCCCCTTAGAAAGTGCAGTATATTAGGCCAATACTTACAAACCTGCTTTTTAAATTAGGTAACTAAGTCTAGCTTCGCATTTCTGTGCAGCTGGCCCAGTTTTCAGAGAGATGGAGTACTGCAGTCAGTTGGAGCGGTGGAGATTTAGGACTCTGGACAGTCAGGTCACTTGAATTCAAGTAGTACTGCCTTTAGATGTGGGCAGTTTTGCCCTGTGTTTAATGGGCCAATGTCATGGCCCCCTAGGTTTTGTGTGTATCGTAGGACAGTTTACGCCAGTCAATTCTTTGCACAGCCTTTGCTAGCTTATTACTAGTGTAGCAGTTCCCTCATGCATTTGCCCTTTCAGGTGTCTTAGGCTGTTGGGGATGAATGAGTTATGTACAAGACACAGGGGTACTGCCTTTTCCCTTCTTTTCTTGGTAGAGAGTTAAAATATTAGAAACCAGTCCAAACATTCTGAGAGAAAACAGCAGAGAAGTGTGACTGGAGACTACCAGACCCTTTACATTCCCTTCTCCTGGTAGACAGTATCACAGCGCTGTCGGGAGAGTGGAGGACTATGTCTGCCCTGGAACAGTGCGCCCAGGGGACTCATTTTTGCACCACAATAAATGGTTATTTTTCCATGAGCCCCAGTGTGACAAAATCAATTTTGCTTATGCTCTTAAGAAGCTTGGAGCTGGCCCTGTGTGTAAGAGCTTAACTTTAGTTGCATACTTTTGAAGTGAGTAGTTTTTAGATTCCATAAAAATTTGCATTTCCTATTATTAAATATTAACAGCTTTTGTACTTTCAAGGCAGATCAAGCAATTTGAAAAAAGAGATTACATTAGTCTGGAAAAGTATAAGTTACAAACATTAAATTTATAACAAGGCAAATTCTCTCATTGCCAAATGTTAGTTATCTACAATAACATCCACATGACATCCTTGGTTATGTGGTTTTAATTCTTTTCACTTGCCTCTTGCATGTCCATACTATGTTGTTGATCACTGAATACAGATAAGTCAGGATAACAGTGTGTGCAAATCTGCCTCTGAAGCTTTTTTGAACCTTTCTTTCTTAAGAGTTATTCATGGTGCTGACTTGCTCTCCTCTTTGAAGGATACTGTTTCAGTGAGACGGTCTCACTGTTTGGCAGCTCACTGCCAGCTGTTTTCCATTACCCATGTGGTACAAAGAAAATGTAGAATACCATCTCTTTAACTGTTCTTTCACCATCATATTTATTTGCCCTCCCCATGGGAAACTGCACAAGAAAATAATACTAGGTCTGATGTAAAATCACTGCCAGTAGTTTAAAGGCAGTAAGACTCAAAAAAAGGTAAGTTTATCCAATTAAGACAATTCACATTTAACCCCCCCTTTTCCCCCCTTTATAAAGGACCTGTGTAATACTCATTAGTGTTACTCGTGTTGGTGTGTAACTCTATGAAATTCCTTTAGTTGTGTAAATGGAATGCAAGATACAAGCTACGTCCTAGACTGTGGCTGTGTGACACCACTCCAGTACGGTGCAGTTCTGTAGTTAGTGTACTATCAAGAGAAAGGATATGATGTGTAAAAGATACAAACTGCCACTGCTGCCACTGTGTTCCTTCCCAGCTCTCAGAGTAAGAAGCCTGATGCACAAAAACGAGTGGAACCTCATGCATGCTGGCCACTGCAACTGAAAGTGTTCGGATCTTGAACAGGATTCAAATTAATTCCAAATTCAGCACACATGTTTATTGTCTCCTTGTGAGTTGAGCGTACTTCCATTATAGTTGAGATGATCCAGTCACTGGGACCCTGCCATACAATCTTGTTGCCTCAGCACAGATGGCTAAGGCAGGATTCCGTGGCCTAAACTTAAATGTCTCTTATTTTAAAACTGCTGTGAAATACTCTGCCTGACTGCTGCTTCTATTCTGGATGGGTGAGAATCTCCTATCTGTCCTGTGTCATACATCCCATTCATGCAGGCATGTTCAATATGCTTGAGTATTTCATATGGCACTAGCAGACAGTATAATTGAACCCCACCTCTAGTGACTGGTTGGCCCAGTAGCTCTTGGGGTTCCCTCTCTTGTCTGTAGAGACTAGGTCTCCACTGACAGTAGTGGAAGCGTAGGCAATGTGGGTGCACACAGATACTGGAGTGTAGGTGCTTGATTTAGCTGCCTAACTGTAAGCTTGTGTCTCCATTAGGGATGTGCTGGCTTGTCCTGCCTTGCTCCAGCTGCTTGTCCAAGAGGGCATGTCTCCTTTAGGTCTGCTGTTATTATTTGTCAGACCTCTGCAGATGTCTTGAAATAATCTGTAGGATATCTTAAATCGTGTTAAAAGTATGCATTTAAGCAACTATGTTGAACTTTAAATTATTTAATCTTGAAATTAATTCAAGCCTTTCATACAGTTTCAGTGAACCACATTTTTAATACCTGCTGCAGGTTCAGAGCAAATTTGATTCAGGTTGTGCTAATCTACTACTTTCTACCCAGTTACACTTGCATGTTCTTCAGTCATGGAGGAGGATTAGGGACACAGCTTATTTGGTTCTCTGCACCTGGTGATAGATTTTATGTACAGTGGTAGTTGTAGAGGGAATTTTCTTTAGTGCTTAGAAATCTAACATTGAATTTCCCATTGTTACACATGGTATAAAAAGGTACTTACTTCTAGCTTTAGCTGTATTTCTGGTTAAAAAATAAAACCCAAACCACGTAAACTCCAAAACTGGAGATATTTTTACTTTGGTCTAGGGGTATTGAACTGATTTTGAGATTGGAAAGCTCTGTCTGATATTCTAGACATGTCATACCAGAAAAAACATACTGGAAAGATAAAAGTTAAATTAAAGAATCTAATTTATTTACTGTTACTTTTTCAATTTCTGTCATTACTTCTTAGAGCATTAAATGAGCTAGCACTAAATGAGCTAGTCCATCAATGTAGTTACACTGGTTCTGGACTTAAACTCGTACGTCAACTTGGCACTGCACTGTATAGTGTGGCCTTGCCAGCCCATGTCAGTACCAGCACTATGTGTCAAAACACATCCAGATCATGGGAATTTACAGGCTCGATTAAATTGTTCTGCAGGCCACATGTTTGACACCTCTTCTTTTGCCAAATAATGTCTTTATTCTGTATGCTAGCACTTTCCCTAGAACCTTACCACTATGACATTTATTACTGTTTGTGGCTCTAGTACAACTGTACAGTCTGTTGTGTACTGCAAGGCACATAGTTCCAATTATGATTTCCTGAGAAGGATGGATTTCAGTGCCCAAGAAAGCCTCTCAGATCTGCTACTTACACTCTTTTTCAAAAACATGTGCTGCAAAATATGTGTCAGAGAAAAACTGAGATTTGATCATCTACAAAGCAGGTCTGACATAAGTAACAGTATAATTCTGTTCTAAGTCATTGAACAATGGTTTGCTATAATTGTATAGGTTCTGAATGGAGTTGGTTCTCCCTAAACTTTTGGTACTTTGCCCAGTGGCCTGACCTAATGTCATGGTTTAACCCCAGCCAACAACTAAGCACCACACAGCTGCTCACTCACTTCTCCCCCCACCCGGTGGGATGGGAGAGAAAATCGGGAAAAGAACTAAAACTCGTGGGTTGAGATAAGAATGGTTTAATAAAACAGAAAAGAAGAAACTAATAATGATAACACTAATAATAAAAGGACTGGAATATACAAGTGATGCACAATGCAATTGCTCACCACTCACTGACCGATGCCCAGTTAGTTCCTGAGCAGCGATCCCCCTCTTGGCCAACTGACACCAATTTATATACTAGACATGATGTCACATGGTATGGAATATCTCTTTGGACAGTTTGGGTCAGCTGCCCTGGCTGTGTCCCTTCCCAGCTTCTCGTGCCCCTCCAGCCTTCTTGCTGGCTGGGCATGAGAAGCTGAAAAATCCTTGACTTTAATCTAAATATTACTTAGCAACAGCTGAAAACATCAGTGTGTTATCAACATTCTTCTCATACCTAACTCAAAAACATAGCATTATACCAGCTACTAGGAAGACAATTAACTACCCCAGCTGAAACCAGGACACCTAGCCACCAAATGTTTTCTTGGGCTGCCAGTGGAAAAACATGGTTTGAAGACAGGGAGATCCACTCTGCTTTACTTGCGTGCCACTAGAAAATGATTCAGCCCATGTAGATAAGGTATCTACCTCTTTTCATGAGACGATAAGGAACCGAAGAGAAATGTTAAGTATTACATTCACTTATTTGTCTCTTGAAGATGAGCAATGGCAGGAGGACTCTCAGCATCCATGTTTTTACACAATAATGTAGTCTGTTAGACCTGCAGGAGTTATGAAATCGCAGTGTTCATCAGTGCTTTACTAGCACTAGGTAGAGCACATAGGATTCTTGGCCCAGATCTTTGGATTGTGTTTTCATTCAGCATTAGACATTGTATTGCACCATTTGGATTGCAGCATAGGGGCTGGGAGCCTGTGGCCCTCCTTCCCCCATGCAGTGGATTGCCTTAGCCCCTGGGCTAATCAGGCTTGCTCTTATTTGTCCTCTTTCTGTTCCTCTGAATTTTCCATGATTTGCTGCAGTGTTCTGGTTTCACAGGGAATGTCCTGCAAAATGCAGACGTACCCAGCAATCACCCCCTTGTCATTAAGTGCTCTTCTGGAAGACAGTGATAAAATCTTCAGGCAGAACATTCCCATAAATGAAAGAAATGTTTCTTTCTTAGGTTAGGCATTCTGAGTATTATGTAGACAGCTAAGTGTTGTCCTAGAAATTAATCAAGAACCAAGAAAAAGGTTAACAAGGTATCTTAATTAATAGATATGTCTAAATGTCACAGAAAATAGTCAGCCTGCTGGGTCCTGCTAGAACCCGCCCCCTCCTTTATTTTTAGTATGGAAGTTGTAACTCATTTATGTCTGGAATTTTATTGACAGATAAATTTCAACTTGATTCTACTTATTCTGCTGGAAATCTTCATGGCAACTACTGTAATCATTTCAGCTAGGTCTGCTGAAGACTGCTGTATGAGAACGAATGTAGGTACCTTTAAGGATTAAAAATGTCTTTTTTTTTTTGGTGTTAAAAAAATATTTGATTTTTCCTGTATTACATACATTGACAAGTTACTGGCAACTCCAGTATATAACTTCACATTACGTGGTAAAACTAGATTTGAACAATAAATAAAAGTACCATACTAAACAGTAATAGCCTCTTCAAAATGAAAAGGGCCCTCTGCAAAACGAACTGTTGCAATTATACAGCACTGGGTTGTTTCAATATCTTATGAACAGGCATGGCAAATGTTTTATTTCTGTTTTGTAGAATAAAACTTAATGACATATAAAACATTAGAATACTGTGATTTTTATGTATGGAAGCAATGCCTTTTTGAAGCCTGAGGTGGAGAAAGTATTTGTCATGTATGCCAGTTTGGTGGTATCTGGACAATGAATATTGGCTTCAGGATTTGGGGCTATAGATAAAATTTTCTTTAGTCACAAGTGCTCTCCCAAATCCCACCCTCATTTTTCTACAACAGTACTTCTTTTAGGTACTAATGAAGCAAATGTGCTGTGCCATTTTGTGTTCCAGTAGAAGTATTGCTTGCTAGATAAAGTCATGTGATGTGCTCTCCTCCTTCAGTTACTGTTTATCCACATCAGTAAAATCTGAAGGCTCAGGAAGAAAGTATGTATTTTGAAGGTGGAAAGGGGAGACAAGATGACCATATTTCATTGTTGATCAGTGGTTGTGTAACAGCTAATCTGGGACTATCTCATTTGTTTTTAACGTGAGTGATGTGGTCTGACACTGGCGAACACTGTGGTGTGTCACTGCTAGCTCTGATGGGCCAGCCAGACATTGCATGGCACCGTTAGGACCTGTAACAGGTACAGGTTGTACAGGATATTAGAAAGAAATGTATTGCTTTGTATTTCTTTGATCATGATTTTTTTATTCACTTCTAGAATACTGCACATAACAGTACCATCGTTTTGAGCAATGTCAGCTTTCCTACTCGAATCCTGAAGTCATACTCAGTAAGAAAAGCATTGTTTTCTTTCATTAAATCCATTTGTTCTTTCATGTTTCTAAGTGCTAAGCTTCTTTAAAGCCAGGGAGGGATCAGTGCAGGTAAGAGCTGAAAGAATAAAGACAGAAATGAGAGATATATCTTAAAATGTTTCCTTTTAGAGTATTGCAAGATAAATGATAACTGCCATGTATAATAGGAAGGAGACTACTTAATCACTTAAGGATAAATAGTGTAGACTGAACTGTTGCTCAGGGGAGCTAATAAATGAGAGCATAAATATGTATGATGAAACTGATCTTGTTTTCACTTAAGCCAGCTGGAGTTTTGCCATATTTTAGATCTGCAAAACATTGACTTCATGTATAGCTAATAGCATAAATGCATTTTTTTCCTTCCAGTGAGTTCCTTTCTATATGCAGATAGGAAATTTGGTGTTCAAATGAACTGTTAATCATTTGTGTGCTCTTCTTTGTTTTAGGTAATTGAGGTGATTATTGGAATTTCATCAGTATTTGGTGGAATAATTGCTTTGAATATGGATGTTCTAGCCTCAGGTCCATATCTTTCAGTAACATTCTTTTGGATCTTAGTTGCTGTAAGTAGTGCAAAAGGGAGATACTCTTTTAAAACAATGTCTTTGGTATTTTGTAAAATTTTTTTTCATTTTTGCCCTCCCTACTGGAAAATTTATTTGGCCCTAATACTAAATGGCAATTGCTGCTGAGCAAATGAATTTGCACTTCAATGTACTTAATATATTTATGCAATATGCTTGTTCTATTTTGATTTACAACACTTTGGTTCTTATAAAATGTTCTGATACATTTCCAGTCCTTAGTTCAGTAAAATGGAAATGAGTAATAAAACAAGGGTACTGGAAGTGAAGTGATTTGTCAAATAAGTCCTAGGTTTTAGAATATTTCAGGCTGCAAAATAAAAAGTTGAGTTTAGTTTCAGCGTGGTAGAATCCTTAGAACATCACCTTTAGCCTGTCAGCCTTAACTACCTTAAAAGCCTGAGACTGTGATTGGTAACCCTTGTCACTAATAGCAGTCTGTACCTAGGAGCAGTGGATTCATAAAGGATGCTGTGCTACCCTGCTTGCCACAAATTGAACCCACTGAGAAAGAAGACAGTGAACATTAGGTTTATATATGGCTCCCATGTCCGGAAAATCCCTCAGCATGAAGTGGAAAAAGATCACAAACAAGTTTTTTGGCATTCAGAATTCACAAAATTCAGTAGGGTTCATTAGCTTTTTATGTAGAAGCGTCAAGTTTTGAGGATTATCATATTTGAGCATGTGTAGGTTTAATACATGATACTTGTTAAATGAAGGTTAGTTTTATCTCCATTTGAATAATTGATTCCTAATACTGTCATAATAAGTCTATACAGTTTTACCTTTTCAGGAAATTTAGGATGTGATCTGTGACTAGTGGGAATCACTGTAACTCAATTGTAATTTTTGTAATTTTCAAGTAGGTAAATATTGTTATGTTTTTTTGTTTAGTGCTTTCCAAGTGCTATTGCAAGTCATGTAGCTGCTGAATATCCAAGTAAATGTCTGGTAAGTGTGTAAAATTCTTGGATTTTGTCATTAGACTGGAATAATGCTAAGAAAGCCTGCCTGTGATAGTGGGCACTACTCATATTTGCTCACTTGTTTTCAGTTACTTCTACAAAATGTGACAGAAGTATGTAGCATGCATGAGTGTATGCTGATATTCCTGAAAAGAAATCCAGTAGGTCCTTTGGAGACTTAATTCCACCAATGCTAGAAAAGAATTCAGAGGACTGTTTGTTTCAGGGCATAGTTTAGTGCACATGGTTGATGGTTGGACTCGATGATCTTAAAGGTCTTTTCCAACCTAAATGATTCTGTTCTATGATTCTATGATTTTGTTGGGTTTTTTTGTACTGGTTCCTTAGGAATGGATAGGAAAATGACATGCCTCATATGGTATGCCCAGAACTGCTTTCATGCTCTTGAGCTGAGGTCCTTTCTGTTCTGTCATCTGCATGACTAACAACAAGAACTAAGAATATTCAGTAGAGTGTATTTATTCCTTGACTGTCCCAGATGTGTAGTTAAGCCTCCTTAAAACATCTGTTTTAAGTTATAATCATGCAACCATATTTAAGTCAGTAATGATGCATGACCACAACTGAAGTCAGAATTTGATCCTGTAGGGATATTTGAATGAAAACTCAGCTGCTATTGTATAGCAATAAATTTGCCTCAAAGCACTCAAATTTATTTGTGTAGTTATTTCAGGTTGTAAGTCTGCAATATCTGTTGTTAATTCTCATTATTTCATACAAACTGAAGAATAAATGATAATTCTATACTGGCTCTCTAAATTTGGTATTGCTTCCTCTATCTGCATATGAAAGGCACTTTTAAAATCAAACAAAACCCCCATCATCCATATTAAATGGCAAATTAATTGCAAAACAACAGTGTTTTGGCTAGGAAGCTTAGTCTATTCAAAGCTTGCTTCTGTATCTCCGTGCAGTGTGGATAGCTCTTAATGTTTGTCTCATATGTGTAATCTTATACACCTCTACACACTTTTGTTATTCTTGTTTCAAGGAGATATAGCTGACAAACTGAAGTGTTAACTTGTTCTTACTCTTATTTAACATTTATTATCTTATTCTTTAGGTTGAGGTCCTGATTGCCATTAGCAGTGTTACCTCTCCATTGTTGTTCACTGCTTCTGCATACTTATCCTTCAGTATCATGCAAGTTGTTGACATCTTTAAAAATTATCCACCTGCTGTTAAAGTATGTATTTTTATGCAATTGGAAAATTAACATCTATCTATTACAGTAACAACACAAGAATGAATTAGGAAGTATAAGAAGACAAGGTACTGCATTATAAAGATTGAATAATGTGTTATAGAAATTATTCAAAAACTTATTTAATGATATAATTTAAAGTATGTTAAATCTATTGCCTCCCTGGAATTACAGCTTTAAAAAAAAAGGGATATTTTTCTAAAGAATCAGTAAGAATAATATGTAATATGCTGGACTCCTTGAGGGTTTTATAAATTTGTAGTATATAAATGAAAGATTCTAGGTTTACTTGAAGAATACATTTTTCTGTTTCTTAGGATATCTGCCAACAGTTGGGATTGTAAGCTTACACCTGGATTCATTCAAAGCCTGGCCTGGGGCAGAGGAGAAAAAAAGTTTGCAAATCTTAAAACATTTCCATGTGAAGTGTTACCAGTGCATTTCTGAAGAGCTTTCTAGGGCTTTACTGTCTAAGTGTTTAGCAATCTGTGGTGATGTTCAAAGAACCTTTTATGGGGATTAAAATGGTGTCAGTAGGAGTCTTCACTCTTACTAGTCCTTAAGTGGCCTTGTAATTTTAGAAGAAGAGAGGGAAAATGTTTATTAAAGTGAGATCTTAGGGACTGGAAAACCAGCTTTTGAATACATGATCCTGTTCTGATACTGGAGGAGCATAGTGTGTTGTTGGACCTCAGGAAGTGGCCACAGCTTACAGGTTCTTTTTAAGTAGCTTCTCCTGTCGCACATGTTGGAGGCAGAAGACTGGACTGTCTGACAGTTGGTGTGACTCTGCAGAGCATTTCTTACATTCTTATGGTACTTTATGTCTGGATGGGCTGCCCTGCAAAGCAAGGTGGACAATGGAGCAGAAGGTGACACAGCAAGGCAGGCAAGGACAGGGACCTCATTGGCAAGGAGCGCAGTCCTGCAGTACCAAAAAAAAAGAAAAACAAGGCAGGTCCAGCCATGGTAACCAGGTTCAGCCAATAGTTCAGTGATTGCCAGACAAGTCCATAGTAGTAAGGCAGATTCAAGGTCAGCCAGGAATTCAGGTCAGCAGGGCAAGGTCAGAGCCAGCAAGGCACAGGGCCAGGCCCAGGCATAGCTGTGACATTGCTCAGGTCAGAACCAGCAGTGAGGCTTTATATTTCAGAGGATGTTTTCCTCAATTCTGTTCTATTTCTAGAGGAAAAGATCATTTGGCAAATTATCATTTTATTAAAAATTATCGATCTGTTCTACTTTGAGCAAACTCAGGCACTCAGATTTTAATTGAAGCTTCATGCTGCAATAGACTGTAAAGTAGAATTTGAGTTAATGAAATCTAGATACAAATCTCAAGAATATGGGGGTGAGAATGGCAGAAAATATTTTACTCAAGTAGTTAACAACATACTTATGTCCCTATTTTCAGCAATCTTATGATGTACTCCTGTTGCTTCTGATGTTGATGCTGCTAATTCAGGCATGCCTTACTATTGGAACTGTAATACAGTGTGTAAATTACAAGACAAAAATGAAACTACATGATTCATCATGGACAGCATCACAGGTTAAAAAACAGGAATACAGAACAACAGAGGTATGTATTTATACCCATTATTAAATTTAAAAAATCTGTATTTTAAAAGATTTTTTTCTTTTAATGTTTTGTGTTACTTAATTCAGACCACAATTAAAAGCTGCTCTGTAAAACTGTGAAGATGTTAATCCACTGGTGAATTTTGTAATAAAGAGATAATATTTTGCTGGTTAAATGATAACTGGGGCATGACAGACACAATATCTGTATGTCTGTGACAAGTCCTGTTAGGAGAAAAACAGTTGTAATGTTAAAGCCCCCTTTTGTTCTTATTTGTAGTATGGGCTCCCAATTGCAGATGAGGTTCATCATTGTACTAAGTTAAAATTGTAGTCCCTACTCCACAGGATGCAGATCCATAATAGCTCTTTGTATGTCAGAATGAAGTTACAGAAAAGATGATGGGCCTTGCATGACCATGTTCTAAAAATGAGATAGCCATCTATTAAGAAAAGAATGGACTTTTACCCTTTCAATATGAGCAGAAGTTTTTGGCTATAGAATGAGAGTATTCGATATAGTTGCACCTTTCCAAGGCCTGCTGTGGGTGAGTGAATTTACTAAGCTGAGTTAGTTCATCTTAAGGTCCCTAAACTTTGAATGGTAAGAGTTAAAGAACCTGGAGCACAGGAACAACAATGGGCAAGCTGAGTGAGTGGCTACCTGTGCTGGACAGTATGAAGTAGCATACAGAGGAGGGTGCCTGGAATCCCAGGTCTCTCCATGTCCTAATTATGCTATCAAAGTTGGTCGTAAAGGTCAGAATTTATATTTCCCTCCATTTCTCTCCTGCACTTACATGTTCAAGCTATCCTTTTAGATACAGATTTGGTACATACTTTTTTTAGTGCATGGTGGTGCCAGTATTGTATTACTGCTATCACTTTTCATATAGTCATTCAGGGCTAGAGTGCTATTTCAGGGACTGAGGGAACCCCGCTTTCTTCAGCCCGTGTAGGTTAACTACATCCACCTCCTAGCACAGCACTGTAGCCCTTAGGCTTTCCTCCCCTCTGCTGTACAGAGCAAAGCGCTGTATCCTTAAAGACTAGGAGAGAGTAACTCACGTTAGCTGGATGCTTACTGCATGGCCGTAATGCATGCTGGATTCACTCCCTGCTCCAGAAAGAGCATCTGCATTGAAACAGCACTGGATAGAAAGCATTGGGAGTAGGGACTGAAATTCAGTCAAGTCATTATATGTCTGGTAGTGGAAAGTGGAAGCTGTGGATTTATGTGCCCTCAGGCTGTTGAGGGCATTTGGTGTAGGTTGCTTGTTTTCTGGATCTGTGTCCTGAGAGTTACGTTCTGTATAAAAGATGAAGCACAGCAGCACCTCCACTGCTGCAAGTCACATTTTGGAGCATAGGTCATGGTATGGCTAAACAGATCTATTCTGGGGATTATTTACATAATACATAAGTATTCCTTATTTGTGAGTCACTGAGATATTGGGTGAGAGTTAAATGCTAAAAGGAGCACTTTGTCCAGAAAAGCAAAACCTTTTTGCTTACCTTTTAGTCTTGAAACACAGCAATATTGTTACAGGTGAAGTTGTAGGTCTCTGGCTTCTCAGAAGTCTGTGTTCTTGGGCAAGACCTTAGTTTGCTTGCATGTACGTAGATAAATCTTGCTTCAGATGGACTGTAGGGGGCTACTTCTGGCTTTGGGTTTAGACATTAAGGTCCTAGGGCTTTCGGTCACATTTTTGAAAAGATCTTGAAAATTGTCCTAAGTAACATGTTTAAAATAGGAATTTGGCCAAGTTTCTTTGACCCAAATATCTCAAATATTATACAGTTTACACTATTATATTTTATATCATAAATGTATACTATACAATCTACAAAACTGTATAATTTACAATGCATAGAATATTTTAATAGCTCTGACTGTAACTATTCATGTTTACATTCTCCTAGGTTCTCTCAGATATTTATTTGCTTGAACTTCAGTTTTTAACCAAAGCATTGTTTCATGTTTCCATTTGTCTGAAATTTGTTTACTTTTAGGTTTCCAATAATACCTTAAAGGACTTTGACAAAGACAAAGCCTGGAAAGCAGTTGTGGTACAGATGGCTCAGTAGTTTGGATTCTGCAAATGCAGCCAATACAGTACAACCCAATACAGTAAATCAACTGTTTGAATTAAGGCTTAAAAACTTTTCAGTTTATAAACAGCAATATAGTTACAGCAGTAGGAGCCAAGGAATAACACAGTAAATAATGTGTCTTTCTAATAATTTTGAAATATATTGATAATACTTTTAACACATCTGTCTTTTCTGTTGGTATCTGTATCCTAGTGTTGCTTTAGAACATACCGTTAGAAAAAAGGTAATGAGTCACTTGGATTTATGCTGATGGCAAAGTAAAATACGACGATATGTAGTAGGCTTCGTATATTTGCAAGAGATTGTTATAACTGCAGTTATGCAGTCAGTGTAACTGATAAATGCTTTTGTAAAGTTATGAGTACAAGTCATAATTGATATTTTTGCTTATACTTCACTTTTGTAGGAGTTGTAAAGTTGTTTTGCATCTCATTGCTTTTATATAAATAAAAGTCTTTATTATGTGGAAACTCAAGAATGTGGATTGACATTCTAATTGGAGAGGTGAAAACAGAATATTCTTTTCCATTAAGCTTCCATTTCTGGACTGTTAAAGGGGGAAGGGGCTTTTTGTGAGTGGCCAGGCACAAAATCTACTAGTCAAAACAAAAAAGTAACAAACAGAAGCAATCAGCCAAATAACAGGAGATACTACTGATATTAAAAGAGTTTTTTCACCTGTGAAAATGTATTTTTAGGAATATTACTTTTCATTTATTTATTTTCCTAACTATCTTTAAAACTTACAGAGCCTAGCTGCCCTTAAACATGGGATATCCCCCATACAGATTGCCTTTTCCTCCTAGCTGAATTATATGTATGATCACGTAGATTAAGAACACTTAAGAATTTCCATGTTAATAGGCTTTTTGGTGCAACTAGGGTGATAGCTGCTGACAAGGTTGTGGGTTTTTTATTGGTTTTCTGTTTTTATTGTTTTATTGATGGTTTTTGAGAGGTTCTAGACTTTGAAGTTCATTCTTTTTTAATCTGAAATAACCCAAATCATTTGTTCAGAGCATGCTGCAAAGCTTTCCTCTTTGCTTTTGGGGAGAAGAAATAGAGAGAGAAAGGTACATACAGTAGATCCAGACAACTTTCTAAATCTCATGCATGGATTGAAACTGCACAGGCTGTAGATAGACGCAAAGTAAATCTTGATTGCTTGTAGCTTTAATTAGGGTGTGCTGGTAGATAATTTGTGTCCACAGCACAGCAGGGAAGCCTATTCAAGGGAAAAAACCATACCCCTCCCTGAGGTCAGCTCGGTGAAGTAACAATGTATGTGCCATGTTACAAGGGTTTCCGCTTGGAACCCGGTGGAGAATGCCCGTTCCTGATTTGCTGGGTTTCAGTAGAATTAATGCCATGGACTACTGCTTAGCTTATACCAGGAGTTAGGGTCCTAGCTTAAAAGAAAAAAAAAATAGCCCTAGGTAAAATAAACAAACAAATCTGGCTGAAGCATCTTCTGAAAAAATAAAATTGTGTGCACCTGGTGCAGCTACCAATTTAGCTAGGAAAAGCTGGGAAAGCAGAAGCAGTTTTAAGAGCATTTTTTAATGCTCTCTGCTCCTGCAGGCAAATTTCTTGTAGCATCTCACCATCAACAAGAACACACAGTTGACTCTTGGTGTATATTTTTTTGTTGTTTTTAGTAGTAACCTGCCTTATAAGAACAGATGGGTGAGGAGGAAAACTGCAGTTAGGATCCAATTCATCAACTCTCACCTTTGGTGTTTCTATCTACTGTTTTTCTGTTAAGACCCATGGCTAGTTATGGTTAGAAAAGCAGCATGTCTGTAGTTTTGCTGGACTTTAAGCTCCTGTTGTGAACCTGGGCTTAAAGTACATTAGGCACTCAGCTAGAACGAGGGATCTGGAAGAAGTGGTACGCTGCCTACCCCACAACAGCAATACAGTCTCTGTGTCAAATGGACTGTGCATATGTGTTTTTATATGTACATGTATGTTCTGCATGGATAGTTTTGAGTTGTTATGAGTGTTTTAGATCTTTCCTACCATTTGTCTCCAGCAACTGAAAGGGGAGATTTTTACAAGGCGAATGAGCTGATGTAACTCAGTGCTGAAAGGGCTTGTCTCCTCTGGCCTCTACTCTTGTGCTATCCATGGCTGGTATCTGATTAAACTGGCAGAAAATCTATTGATTAAAAAAATGAATAGTTTCCTGCTTAGTTAGTCAGCTTAGCACACTGCAAACTCATAGTGGCCCTCTTTAAGATCTTGGATATGACTTCATATCAACTGGAGGTAGAATTGGACTTCTACCTCACTGGAGGTAGATCAACAGAGTATTTGTCTTTTGTTAGTACTTCCTTTGTCTCTTCCTATCACATTTCATTGCTATGTTTTGCCTTGGTCATATGACCCTTCTCCATTCCCCATTTGAAACATTAGACTTGTACATGATCCGTACCAGGAATTGCAACTTTAGACTGACCATGTAATCAGTTGGTTTGTGTGTAGATCACTGTCAATTATAGTTGGAGTTAAAGGAGTTTCTCAAATAAAAAATTGCATGTTTTGTGATCTGGGTCTTGTGTTTCTGAAGTGAATCCATGAGATCTGAATAACAAATTCTGAATTAGTTTCAGAAACTGGAGTAGTCGGGCTTCCCTGGCAACTGATTTGGTTTTATAATGATTTCCTGTTTTTTCAAATGTTAGAAGTACTTTTGTTTGAGTGGGAAGTCCCTCAGGGAGACCCTGACAGAAGAAAATGTTAGTATCATCCATTTTATGAATAGTAGTATCTTAGATAAAGTACCTTTGAAAGATGAGTTTTGGATTTTTTTTTTAACCCCTTATCTGGTGTTACCTGTCTAATGCTAATACCAGATATTTCACAGTAAACTGTTTTTCTGCCCCTATATTTATAGGGAAAACAGCCAATGAGTGAAATAACAATGAGAGAGCTGAATGTGTTACAATGAATCAGATTCATGGGAAAAGAAAACCATGCCTGCTAGCTTTAAGCGATGAAGAAAGAAATGCCCATGAAAACAGTTTGTGTTGGCCAATTACTTTCTAATCAGTGTTTTGTTAATATCAAGTTATTGCCATCAAATATGAGCAAAAATTGGTTTCCATACTTCCTTTTTCGAGACAGGAGATGTCTACAGGTATAAAATATCCTTACATAATGCTTACTAGAGTTTTCTTTGTAGGTTTTTTTTTTTAGATCTATTTCCTACTTAACCTTTCTGTTTCATTCGTTCAAAAGTTATAACCTTTTTAGTGAACAGGTTATAATTATTCTTTTTTGTTCTGTAAAGATAAACTGTTTCTGGAGAAAAAATAGTAAACTGATGTTGAATGGCTTTTTTGAATGATTTTTCCCCTACCTGACTCTGTTTTTAAAATTTGATGTAGCTCCTAATCCAAGAAACACCTTTTATATAGGTGCTTGGTACTAGCCATTTCCTCAAACAAAGGGCAGAGTGTTTAGGGTTAAACAGACCCTGTTCTTTTCTCCTCTGCTTATTGTGAACCATGGAGGCTGAAATCCAGATATTCAGAGTTTGTAGCGATTCTTACCACCTGTAGGTTCTGGAAAGGGAAAATAAGAGCGTTAAAACACTGTGTGCGTAAGATGATTTGCTGTTTTGTATTGCATGGTTTAATGCTTTACGCCATCAGACTCTGGGCATCCAGAAGGAACTTGGAAATGTGTTACTGTATTATAAGCTCTGCTTTCTAGCAGCTACGAGAGGCCAAGTGCTTCTGCAGGGGCTGAGTTGCTGGAGGTTGCCCCAACATTGCTTGTTTTCAGAAGTGCCAGCTGAGTGGGGATGCTAATGGAGTGCCTCCTACCTCTGTACCTCTACACTGTATACGGTGTAGCCTGTCTTTCCTGCTGGCCCCTGTTGACAGTGCAGGGGTTGTTACTGGTTCTTGGTTGTTCCTAGGCTCACCATTTAACAAATAACCAGGATTAATATCAACTACTCTGGAGCTTGTTTTTCTAGACAGAGTCCTTGAGTCACTCAGGCTCAGTTCTGAGGATATGTACTCTTTGCCAGTAGTCCTGCTTTAAATTGTTCCATCATGTTCTGCTGCTCATTTACCTATTTCCATTGAAGTCTATGGAAAGAGTCTCATTTATTTCAATATGGTTCATCTTGGAGTTTTTGTATTTATTTTTATGTTTTTTCCAACATATGATTTATATAAAAAGTTACATAAAATCAGAATGATTTTATCTGTAGTATATAAACACTGAAGTTCACGGTTGAAATGGGAAGGAAAAAAGATAGCATTAAAATGTCAACCTGCTCCATACTGTCTGCTGCTACACTGACTTCCACCGGGACACCTGTGATGCTTCAAACAGATCTGCCTAAAAAACCCCAAATCACTCAAATCGCACAAAGTCACACTTTGTTCTGAAGAAGTTTTAAAGCTGCGTTGGTTTCCTTATTCGGTTTACAGTGTGGCTTCACACCCTCAGTTCATCTGAAGGATTAAGAAGCTACAGCACAGGACAGCAGATAGGGTGTTATCTTAAGCCAGCACTTTTGCCGCTTAAAACATTTTCAAACCCTATCCTAGACTTCCTGGTTTTTGAGGACTACATAGCATCACTTCGTTTATAGTTACCATTCTACCAGTCTTTCCAGACTTCCCCGTATCACTGTCATTTGATGGTCCATGCTTTTCAAGGAAAGACTTTTCCTAGATCTGGTGAGAAAGAAGCAGCTTTCCTTTTTTCTGTGACTCAACTTACTTTTATTTCTTGTTTGGTCCTAGTGTTAATACAGTCTAAAGTCTGAAATCCTACCCTGCTGACCGCAGCTGAAATTTTGATATTTGGGAAGGAGTTTTTATTTCAGTACTTCCAGATGATTAAGGGTTACTTTCTGTTCTAGAAACTGCTGGTGTCCTCATATGCAGCATCTCTTGTATGTTAACCTCCATTTTTTGTGAGTGTCATGACCCAATACTTCAATATGTATTCTATTAATAATCTGATCCATTGATCTAGTATCTAATTACAGAGTATATATTTCTCTCTAAAATCCAGTCTGTCCTCATAATGATGCACTAGGACTTTAAAGGCGAGCTATAATCATTCTCATGGAGATGTCATGGAATATCAGAGAATCCCCCTGCCCCTCAACAATCCAAAGCCAAAAAAAAAAATTATCACCAGAATGAAGTAGTACTTGTGGTAAATAATCTGAGAAGATTTTGGCAATGCATTTTCAGTTAGTAACATGGCTGAATTGGTTTTAATATACAGTGAGGTGGAGAACTGAAAGCTTTTCATACAAAAACATATATAACATTGTTCTCCACAGAGGCAGTTGGGTCTGTTTTTTATCACTTGTGATTGCTTGCACCGAGGAGAGTTTAGTATTTAAATCTTACTTTGTGCCACCAAGGCTCATTGGCAGGTGGGGGCTTCACACATTTGAGAATAAGGGAGCAGGACAAGGCACTTCAGCCTGTGTTCTTTCTTATGGTGTGAATCCTAAATGAGCTACAGGCTCTGTAGGTAAGGATAACTTCTACTTCACTCATTAGTGTTATTTCTTTAAGCAGCCATGATTGAAAAATATTGTGGTCATAGCAGAAAACCAAATCAGATAAAATTAATATATTTTGTTGCTAAAATCAAAGGAACAAAGTATTTCAAGTACTTAGTTGCACTCGTAGCTGTGGTCTGGTGAAAAAAAAGGGTAAGTTACATGTATTGCAGTTCATATTAGAGAAATTGGTTCCTAAGAACTTGCCTTTAAATGCTTTTCTCTTTCCAGGTCATCTAATATTCGTCTGCATTAGGAAACTAAGTTGGTTTGTATAAGCCCATAGTAAACTCAGGACTTCGTGTTGTATTTTTGCAATGTTGCTTTATTTACATTCCAATGTTACTGATGTTGTTACATGGTTGTGGGAATATGTGATGATAACAAAATCAGTATATACATCTGAATTTGAGAAATGTAATAATTTTTTTGAGTTCTAGACAATTTAATCTGAACAAAGTCAGCTCTTATGAAAGTAATTCATCACAGGGTTTATGCTATGCTCTTCCCTACCTAACAGTAATCAGCAGCCTCAGAGTTTAGGTAAAAGTGTTTTCTATCAAATCTGAAAAATTCCAGACCTCTAAGCCTTTCAGTATGTTAGTATTAATTTAAGTAGTAAAACTGAATAAATAGATGTAGTCCTTAGCACAGAAATGAGAGAAAATTTTCCAATACTGCTTTTGTTTATTACTGCTTGGATTATAGTTGCTTTTGCTTCTTTTCTTCTATAGGGCTAAACCAAAGAAACGCACAAGAACTACTTTCTACCCCCAAACCAGACAAATACAATTTGGTAAGATTTCTAGAAATGCAATTAAGGTAAATATGTTTGGTAATTGATTTACTCTTAATTGCAACCCCCCCATATTTGCTAATAACTCTAGTTTCTCTGAGCTTTAAGTTCTTAGAAGTATAGATTGTCTACAAAAAGGTTGGAAAATTATGAATATACTTCCTTTTTTTTTTCTTCATCTTTTTTTAGAGGATTGTTTTTGAACACTCAGGTTTGTAGCTTTTTTCTCTAAAAATTTTATTAACAATTTTAATAGTGTTCTAAAATAATTTAATAATTTGTAAATAATTTCTGTTTTTTTTTTCCTTTAATAATGCATAGGGCTTTCAGCAACCTAATTTGGAATGAGATGATTTCTAAAGGTCCCTTCCAACCCAAACCATTCTATGATGGTATGATTCTAATTTTAGGAAAAGAAAGTCTTCAGCATATGTGGATCGTATCCAGTAATTCATATAAGTTTAAGGAAAAAGAGCTGAGAAAAGGCTTCCTTGTACAAGTGTCTTTGCAGGATGGTAAGGGTGGTCTGTATTGTAGTTGTGAAGATCCTAGGAAGAATGGTAGGGTACCTCATCAACCTCTCTGATGTGGACGAGAAAATCTGTTCACTCTTGGCAGTGATCACCACAAAGTGATTAAGTATAATTTGCTTGTTTGGCATTTCTAATTGAAAGGACTTTATGATGTGGGGCTGCTGAGAAATTGCAAGTGTTCCTGTTTGGAAAACAGAAGGTACAAGTGATGGAAGGAGCAGAAAAGAAAGTAGTTTAGCTCCTCATCACCATCCTACAGTAGCTGCTGGGAAGCAAAACTGTGATGGGCTGTCTTCACCTGTTCAAAAAGGTGTCTGGGAAGGTCAGTGGTAATAAATGAGTGTTGCTTTAAACATCTGCCTTCCTTAGAGATTTTTTGTTACTTGTTCTGTGCAAAGAAATCAATCTACATATTGTTCTGTGGGAAAACTGTGGGACTGAACACTATGTGTATGTAAAATATATTATTCCCAGCTTGATTTCAAAGTAAAACTTTGCAACTTGAGCCTCAGAAGTTAAAGAACTCAGTCTCTTCCTTCAGTATAATTTTTTGTATTTTGCTGTGGAGAGAAAGAGTCTTAAGGAAAATAAAATACGAAGTATCTCTTTCAGAGCAAAACAGTGCTAATTCTAATCATAGGCAAAGTAGGCAGATGTATATAAGGCAGCAGACCTCAGAGTGGCAACTGACCTCATGGCCTGTGTGTTTCTTCCAGAGCCATTGAATGCCATCTTTGCCCTCTCTAAATGGTTTGATGTATTTGGGATGCTGGCTTGCAGATGATGGTAGTTCCTTCCACAGCAGTGATTATTTTCTCTGCCCTCAGGAAGCTGAGGAGTGACAAACCAGTCTGGCCAAGGCTTTGGGATCACCATTCCATCTCTATGATGAGAGCAGCCCGGTTTCTCATACCCAGGGCAGCAAAATCAGTTTTGTCTGTGCTCAGAGATACTTCTAACTAAGCTGGGACACATGTACAATGTCTTAGGAACTGTCAGTGTCCTGCCTATTTTCTAATCCTCTGGGGTTGCCGTTATTGTCTTCCCAGATTTCCCTGGTAGACTTTAAAATGATAACATAACGTTGATACATGATAAGTTGTTTGTTTGTTTGTTTGTTTGTTGTTTTTTTTTTTTTAAGGAAAAAAAAATACCTCGTGGTAAGAAGCAACTTTTGTTAACAATTAAGGTGACATTCATGCTTCGGTAGTAAGATTATATACCTGTCTATTGGTTTTCTATTTTGAAGTATATCTTTGTTACCTGTAATATCTGTCATGAAAACTCTTTCTTTAATTTTATCTCTGTTGTAAAGGGTGGGGTTTTTTTGCTACACAGTCACAACAGGCCAAATTTTGCTGAGAATGAGACACATGACATGGAGCAGGTATTTGCCTGAAGGCGAGCAGAAAGCGATGCCACTAAATACTTGTTTATGCTGGAAAGAAT
>VYZV01022013.1:0-12421 GCA_013401275.1 Pandion haliaetus | reverse complement strand
TTGTAGTGAACATGTTTTTTTTTAAAGGACAAATACTGTTGGTTTGTTTTTTGTTTTTTTTCCCACTGATGTAATCAAGATGTTTGCAATTTGAGTTTATTGTCATGGCAGCCTCTTACATAGTTGTACCCATTTACTTATAATAGTTACAGTATAACTGTAGTAATGGAGGAAGAAGTATTAGAAAAGCATAGTAAAGGTCCCAAATTCCTATTGTAATTCAGATCTCATTTTTGAAACAGAAAGGTTGACTATACCATGAAGATGACTCAAGATATTTTTGAACCCAGGAGGAACAGTTTTGAGTCAAATGGGGCAGATTTTATTCTTGGGCAGGACTTTGAGCCATGGATGACTGAAGTCAACGCTAGTCCAACCAAATTTCCTTCAGCCCCAGTCACCGCAAAATTATGTACATGGGCACAAGACGGTACAAACAACATTGTTCTCAATAGTATAAAAGATTGAAAAAAGGCAAGGTTACAGAAGAATTTTAATTTCTCTGGAAACAGGTATGGAGGATATAGCATTCCATACTCGTCAAGGAGACCTCATTCTGGAAACTGTTTTGAAGTCCAAGAAATGTTTTATTGCTATAGTAGCTTCAGTTTAAAATTGAGCACTTCAGTCAATTGTATATGGAAGAGAATGTTCCTATGACTTCATGTGACACTTGACAAATTCCTTCTTCCAGTATTATACAGGTTTCATGATGATGACTTCAAGTGAATCAGTTATTTGGGAACTCAAGTGCATAGTTCAGCCCCAAATTCTTTGTTACAATGGAAGAAATAAAATATTTTTTCTGTGCTTTTGAATCTTAGTGAGGATGTTACTAATTTTATTACATTTTTGTTATTTTTTCTATGTCTGCATTCATTTAATTTACTTGAAAGTAGAATTTAGTTGTACTCAGTTTGTATAACTCAGTATACTGGATGTAGCCAGGAGTTGTTTTTAGTATTTTCACGACAGTTGTGTTTAGGAAACTACATAAAATATCTAAGTCACATTGTGCTGGAGATACTGCCAGACCAATACCAAAAGTAACAACCACTTGCTGAAAACTTACCTACTAGGTGTAAGAAAAGATGTAACAGATGGACAAATATGTCCAGAGGGATTGATAAGATTAGTGAGCAATAGTTTACCAAGAAGGCTGATACTTTATGTGGTTTTTTGTCTTAAGTTGTGTTTATTATATACTTACGTTCTTAAGTTTGTAGGTTTTTCCATATTGTCTGATATACATTTAGAGTTAGTGTATGAGACTGTACGGTATTTAATATTTTGAATCTGTCACTGATCTCTTTGTCTTCAGACTGCTTTCAATCCACCTTTGGTTAATGTTACAGATCTCAAGACAGAAGGCTGTTCCCACCACTAATGTTAACATTACAGAATCAAGGATACCAAAGAGTCTTTCAACCAGCTGCTGAAAGCAAAGAGAGTCAATGGTACCTTTAGATTATGACAAACAAAATGTCAATATGAAAAAATTAAAAATGTTCATTGTAATGTACAAGAGTTCTCAACTAGGGAAAAATGTAAAGTAAAAGATGTGCAGACAAAATCCTTTCGGCACAACAATTTGCCCAGCTGTCCTGTACAATCTACACGTAGTATTTCAGATTCCAAACTTTTCCCACCTATTAATAAAAGCAAAGTGGAAAAAGATGCACATTTCTGGAAAATAGATCATGCATGTCTTCCCTTTCAAAGAATGTGTTCTTTTAATGGCCTTTACATCAGTTTTCTGAGACACCAGCTAGTATCCATTTAGCAAATATTTAACTGTAAGTGTCATGAACAGCATTTTTATGAGTATAATGCTAATAACACAGGATAAGTCTTAAGTTGATTTTTGTAGTTTATTCTACATCTGTATCATATCCACCCTCCTTTGCTTCCTCACTTTTCTAGCTGGCTCCAGTCTTTCCAGCTTTTTCTTTTAAGGCAGTCTCCTAATACCAGCTGAAAGGTTTCCTCAAGAGTCTAGGAAGAGCTAGGTGGTGGTCTACCTAAAAGCCTTGTTCTAGGAGCGTGTTTAATGCGCTGTTTTGATCAGGTCCCATTTAAAAAGTGGCTGTGACTACTTTAAATAAAGTGCTGATGCCAGTGTTTTATGTA
Source organism: Pandion haliaetus (assembly GCA_013401275.1). Classification (NCBI taxonomy): domain Eukaryota; kingdom Metazoa; phylum Chordata; class Aves; order Accipitriformes; family Pandionidae; genus Pandion; species Pandion haliaetus. The sequence continues at coordinate 10,291 of VYZV01022013.1, read as the reverse complement.
CTAGCCTGGGGATCAGAGCACTATCCTGAGAGGACAAGCACTTCGAGCCAGTGTTGTTCTCAGCTTGAAGGGTTTTAAACTTGTATCTCCTGTCTCTGAACTGTCAGTTCATAAATGGATAGGCTGAAGTGGAAGAATCATGTAAAATTGGAAGCCACCATGGATTGTGTATGTATCTAGTCTTTGCATTCATATAATTTGTGCATGATTTGGCTTTAGTCCAGTCACTATTAATGCAAAATGCCCTGCTTTATTTTTCTTTCCAATGTTTAAGTGCCTTAAGAGAAGATGTAATTGTCTTTTAAGAGAAGAACTGTGGCATTTGAAAAGTGAACAAAGGCGTATCTTGCAGTCATGAACTCTTGAGAGGGCCGAGGGTTTAGGCATGGCTTCTTGTTAGCATTTCCCAGTAGTCTAGCACTAGGCAGTTCTGCTCGGGATGCTTGGAATTCCAGACCCTCTTTTCAATCTCTGCACACTCTCCACGCACTGTATAGACAGCCTAGTATCTAAGCTGGCTTCAGATTCCTTCTGAGCAAAAAGTGCCTAATTTGCAGCTTAAGCAGCTATAGCCATTGAAAGTCTAAGAGCACTTGCTTATACCTGGATGATGACAGCCTATATATACTGTGCATCTCTATAGCAAGTATTTTCAAGCTGAATTTCAAGTAGCATCCAACTGAAATGAGGTTTCATGACTTCTTTTTTCCTCTCTGAAGGTATACAGAATAATAAGCAGAATAAATATATCTGGAAACATTTTCAAGTGGGAGAAAATAAGTAAATGCTGCAGCTCATTTTGCTCAGCTATATTGCACGTACATAGTTAAATATAAAAAATATTTATCTATCAATGCCTACCCCAATCCAGAAAAGATGGACAACAAGGTGATAAGTGATAGAACTGTTTTCTGTCCATACATCTGAAGTCATTCAGAGCACTTTGGTCTTTGAAAAAAATGTAGGGTTTGTTTATTTCTGGGTTGTTTGTTTGTTTTGTTTTTTTAAAAAATAGATAGAACTGTGCAAGACTTGAATAAAATGATGTTGAAGAAGATGATTTGTCCTTAACAACTAACTTGCAATATTTTAAACAGAATCCTTAAATATTTAGCAGCATTATTAGTGCAAACCCTAAGCATTGCTGACTGGCACAGAAGGTGATAGATCTATGAGTCAGTAATTTGTAGCCAATTTTCTGTGTGTGGAAAGTTTGGAATACAGGTAGTTGCACTTTTTTTCAGGCTTAAAGAGTTCAGTCATCTTACTGAAATGTCAGACTAGTGCCACCAGGAGTGCACAGAGGAAGAGCAGCACTGTCCCTTCAGCTGCAAGAGTTGCGCAGCTTGTCTTACCCAGCTTATACCCGAGGCTGTTTCTGTAAACAGATCTGGATGGAGAAGAATGGCAACAGTTCACAGATTCTGTGGGGATGAAAAAACCCACCAACTGGCAATCCCTTAGTAAGTCAAAAACTTAATGTAGATAATTGTATACATACCATTTCAAACTACTGATTGTGCTAAATGTCTGTTAAGGCATGTGTTGTAAGGGGCTGCTCCTACAGCAGCTCTGGGGGTTGGGGTACCTCGTGCCTGGCTGCTGGACCCCAGCCTGGGCTGTCCTGAGGCCCAGAGGTCTCTGTCCCAGGCTGATGGACACAGCTGCTGCTTTTCAGTTCTCAGGTTCAACCAGCAGCTTCCCAAGTAACCGTTACATGCGATGGAGCCCTGCTTTCCTGGAGATGGCTGAACACCTACCTGCCCATGGGAAGTGGTGAATGAATTCCTTGGTTTGCTTTGCTTGCATGTGCAGCTTTTGCTTAACCTATTAAACTGTCTTTATCTCAGCCCACGAGTTTTCTCACTTCTACTCTTCCGATTCTCTCCCCCATCCCACCGCAGGGTGGAGTGAGTGAGCAGCTGTGTGGTGCTTAGTTGTTGGCTGGGATTAAACCGTAACAATATTGGAGGGAGAAGGGTGAGGGCAGGGGCAATCTTCCAGCAGTGCTTCATCCTTTCCTGCCTTTTTCCTGGCACTGTGGGTTGTGAGAAGAGAAGTAGATACAAGGAGGAACTCGTGATTACTCACAGGAGAAACTGGCTTGCTTTGGCAGGGAAGCAATATCACTGGAAACAATACTATGGCTAGTAGTTCTACCTGAAAGTAAATCACTTCTTAATTAGACATTGCTGCCTAAATACAGTATACATGGTTTTAATAGTAGTTGCATACATAGGACTTAATCCCTATGTGTCTGGTGCACCTGACCTGCCTCTGCTTAAGGTTATATTTTGAAAGTTGCATTTTCCAAAGGAGCCCAAATGCAGGGTAATTGCAAATACTGTGTAATCTCATCAACATTGGGTCTAGCTCTAAGTGCCTGCTTACAAATACAGCATCAGCCAGGTGATATAGCGCCCTCCTTGTATCCCACCGGGCATTTCATTCACCCCTTGTACTGCACACTTGTGCATGAATGACATTTCCAGCCTCTACCTGCAGTTCTGGGTGTGCTTTGACTGCTTCTACAGGTTGTAGGCAATGTTCCTAAGGTGCTACCTACTGTAACATTCGCTATCATTGCTGAATACTTGTCACTCTTGTAGGAACAGGAAGGCATTGGGGAAGAGAGTGAAGGTCCCTTTGGATCATGTAGATGAAATAAAGCATGATTCTTTTAGGGCAATGAAGCAGTAACATGCTGGATACAGGAGCACCGGGCAGCTCCTGTTTCACCAACCTGTCTTATGGCTCTGTGGGACTTAGGTGCCCTGCTGGTACCCTCCACTGAGCACCTGGCCTGGCTGCGCAGGCTCACTCTGGACAGGAGATGTAGGCACACTCCTATGGTTCCCAAGTAGTTCTGAATCATTGTGAATATTTTGTTGTGATCACAGTAGCACCCCACACGGCTCTGCTCCAGAGCTTGCCCAACATGACAAGAAGCTGTTAAGTTATAAACACTCAGCTGTCCTGTGGTTGATGTGAGTGGCCCTGAGGCAAGATGTCTGTTTCCTGGTGCAGGCAGTACGACTGCACACTAAGTTAAAAGAGGAGCCATGGGACTGTGCTGGCCATGGCCCTTCATCTCAAGACAGCTGGAATAATAATTATAAGATGTGTGCCTGTGTTGGTGGGACATGAAAGTATGTAGTGCTGTACCACAGTATACTCTTGCAAAATGTAGTGTGAATGTGGCTATTGTGCTCCAGAGAAGGCTGCAACTTCTCCAGTATGGATGTGACAGGGACATGCTTTCCAGCCTAGGCATTGGTATGTTCATCTTGACAAAGTCAGTAAATATGTAGCCAAGGTAGAAATCTGTGTGGAGTTCCGTGCCTGAACTCCTACACAACGAGTCACAAAATCCATGTCTGGCTGCTTAGTTACATCTGGTGATACACCTGTCCTAACTTTTATTTCCATGTAATGCTCCTTAAACACACTTGAGCAACAGTAGAATTATATTACTGGTCTCTTTTGAAATGGGCCAAGTGTGTAGCCAAGCATGCAAAATTTGTGAAGCCAGAGAGTAATTAAGAAGAAGGGACTGGGCTGATGGTCCAGAGATCAGGCTTGACCCAAGAGAGAATGGAGAATAGGAAATACTGGATTTTGCTGTGTACCCTAGGGTCTACCTCAGCATTTTATCAAAAAAAACCTCAGCAGTGAGGGTACCATCCTGAAGTGTGCAAGATTGGGACTCAAACCTTCTGGGACTGAGAAGCGTTTAGATTTTGGCTCTTCTGTATCCTTGACCAGTGCTCTAATAAAGCTCTAGGGCACAAAATGTCTGTAATACCAAAGTGCAAAAGGAGGCACTTTCTATTAAGGCCTTAAGAGTCTTTATTCTTAAGACAGAGGGAACGTTGGTAGAAGCAGGATAGTGTGTAATTTGCTATCATCTGTTCTTCAGGGATGAAGTAATAAAAATGTCAAACACAAGACAAATGTTGATTAAAATATACGTAAGGTGTAGTGAGGATTCAGATTCCAGAGAAATTGGTTATCAAGAAATTATTTTCAAGAATTAGAGCCCCATTTCAGGAGGGAGCCTAAAAGCTAGTGCCCATATAAGTTTCACATGCAAAGATGCTTCTACATAAACGATACCTTTCAAAAATCATGGCATGGGTCTATTACACTGTCCAGCTTTTAGTGGGAACGTTAGCCTAATGGGGGTTCCGTAATCTGATGTAATAAAAACAATGGATGAACGCTGTAATTCCAGGATATAAATTATGCAGGAACGGTAAGTAGATTGTGCTAGTTCAGACATGATTTTAAAAAAGCTTATTGTCACATAAAGTAAATAATGTTTGTTGCCTGCTGAACTTAGTAACAGCTATTACAGAAACTGTCTGGACTGAGACAGTGTTCCTGCATAGAAAGAGTATACTGTTAGAGCAGTGCTACTAACCACTTTATTTGGAAGGTGACAGAGCTGTGTTGTGGTTTCAGGTCAGGCGGTAACAAAGCACCACGCAGCTGCTTGCTCACTCCCCACCCACCCCAGCCACGGTGAGATGAGGAGAAAATATAAAGACAGGCTCATGGGTTGAGATAAGGACTGGGAGGGATCACTCCCCGCTTATGGTCAGGGGCAAAAGACAGGCTCAACTTGGGGAAGAAACAAAATCAATTTAATTGACTGCAAATCAAATCAAAACAAGGATATTAGGAAGTAAAACCAGACCTCAGAAACCCTTCCCCCCACCCCTCCCACCTTCCTGGCTCAGCTCCATTCCCGGTTCTCTCTCCCTCCTCTCCCCCGGCAGCACAGGGGAACAGGGGATGGCGGTTAGGGTCAGCTCGCCACACATTGTCTCTGCTGTTCCTTCCTCCTCAGGGGGAGGATTCCTCACTCGTCCCCTGCTCCACCGAGGGGTCCCTCCCACGGGAGACAGTCCTTCACCAACTTCTCCAACGTGGTTCCTTTCCACGGGCTGCAGTTCCTCACAAACTTGCCTGGCATGGGTCCTTTCCGTGGGCTTCAGTTCTTCCCAAACTTCCCTGGCGCGGGTCCTTTCCGCGGGCTGCTCTCCAGTCTCACACTGCTTCAGTGCGGTTTTTACCATGGAGTTACGGCCATCTTCGGGAGCCTCCGCTCCATCACGGACCTCCCTGGGCTGCAGGGGGACAGCCTGCCATCTCACCATGGGCTGCAGGGCCATCAGCCTCCTCCGTCGCCCCTCCTCCCCCTCCTTCTTCACTGACCTCGGTATCTGCGGAGGTGTTCCTCTCACATTCCAATCCCACTACTCACTGCAGGTTCCCCTTCTTAAATACGAGGTACTACCACCATTGCTGATGGGCTCGGCCTGGGCCAGAGGCAGGTCCGACTTGGAGCCCGGGAACCTTCTAGCAGCTTCTTAAAGAAGCCACCCCTGCGGCCCCCTCCCCTGCTACCAAAAAAAACATGTGCCACACAAACCCATAACTGTGTGCTAAGAAATACCAGAAACAGTAAGAAAGAAGAAAACTTAGTAAGTGAGCGACATCAGTCATTTCTATGGAAACTGGAGGAGTGTTATCTCAGGGCTTGATGCAGAAACTAAATTTGTGAACACTACAGATGACTGTTGCTTGGAGCAAGTAATCACAGACCCCATAGAAAGAGAAAGAACTCTTGGTCCCTTTCCAGGCAGCCACTCAAAAATCTGTTCTTCTGTAGTGACGCAAGTTCAACATCCGAAAAAATGTGCTACGCTAATGTGTAAGTAAAAAAGGAACTATGTAAAATGAGTAACTCTCCAAAAGGAAATCAAAAGGAGCAGTTGAAAGGATACAAGCTTTCCAGGCACAAGGAGCTTCTTTAAAAGTAATGTAGAGAAAACTCAGAATAGTACATATATAAGATATCCCCCAAAATGCCACCTGTAAGAAAACATCTTTTTGCACCTCCCAATGCAATATTTTTAAGAAAGGTCAATACTATTCTTTTTTAACAAAAGATGAGAAGGAAGCCTCCTAAAAGTCTGTGGAGCTGACTAGTAATGGAGGTATGAAAGGACACCTTTTGCTCAAGGAATCTAACAACATAGTAAAAGAATGAAATGCTTGATTGCTTGCAGTGGAGTTCATTACAGGGAACCTACTGAAGGGTGAGTTGGAGGAATTGTCTCAGATCTAAGTTTAAAACAAATATCTGAAACAGTAATCAAACAGTATTCTTCAGGGCCCCATAAATTGCAATTGAAGTTGCAAAACTACTAACTGTGGTGTGACCTGAACTGGCTTGCTTGCAATAGACATACTGGTAAGTGTTAAACTAAGGAGGGTCAAACTGGCTTTTTGGGAGAGGGACATCATGCTTCTGATGATTCTGTCAGCATCAGAATGCCATTGTGTAAAAGATTCTTGATCTGCTCACTCCTGAATATTGTGTGCAGCACCCCTATCTTACAAAAGGGTATAGTGAAAATGAAGAGGTATATTCTTAATCTTCAAAAAAAATAATGGAGATATGTTAGAAATCAATAGAATTGTAACCGTTTTGGCAAAGGTGAGATGAGAATGGATATTTTCTATTTTTTCTAAAGCAAGAAACAGGGGGGGCCCAACTGAACTATTTGGAAGCAGTTTTAAAATCAAAACAAAGCGAATAAACATAGTTTGTGTAACTCCTTGCCACAAGAACTTTTGAAAATCAAAAGGATAAATAGATGCAAAGAGTTGTTGTACAAATTCATGTAAGAAAGGCCCAGAAAAAGCTATTAAAAACAGTGATGTCCACATGGCTTTCAGTTCAGAAAATCCATAAGATGCAGGGCATTGGAACTTGGCAGCATATAGGTTAAAATAATCCACAGAAGTAGCACATTTAAATTCCTTCTTATTTTTCCTAAGCATCTGCTACTGATCCTGTTGGGCACAGGAGAGGGGACTGGGCAGATCTTTGATCTGATGTATTTTTATGTATAGATGACAAAATTTAATTGTTATTTTTTAACCAGAATAATTAAATAACAATTTGTTCAGTACCGTGATACTTCCAAAAATAAAGTCTTACTGGAAAATTGACAAACTGGACTCACATGAAAGCATCTAAAATGCAAGTATACTAGATACATTTGCAGAGTAGACATTGTCTTTTACCTGTTAATTTAAAAAAATATTGGTAAAGCCAGATCCTAGCAGATGGTTTTAATTCTGTGATCCCTACTTTAACTGATGTAAGAAGTTTTGCAGGAGCACTGAGGACTTGGGTTCTGGCACTGTCCTACTGAAGGATATCTCTCTTATTTGTAAGCAAGCCCTCTCTATGGAGGAGTAACTCCCACCTATGGGCATAACACACCACATATAGCCTCCATATGAACCACAGCGTGTTTTTGGAATACTTGTTCCTTGTGATGGGTAGTGGGGCTATGCAAGGTAGCACCCAGAAAGGCACTCGGGCATTTTGTTATGCTAAGAGGTATTGAGGTGTTGTGACTCACTCATACCCTGCTTTCAGAGCTGGTGGTGTTGAGCTTCTTTGGCGAAGCATGCATACTTCCCAAGTGTGTTGAAAAATCTAAAAACTCGAGAGAGGCTATAGAACAAGAGGCTTCTGTTGATACAATTAAATAATAAGTGAAACAAGTTCAAGGCACAGATTTCTAGGGTAAAAGAATCTGTTCTTCCTGCTGATGAAAACCAAGAAACCAGTCTTCCAAGACTACCCACCTCAGGAAAGCTGTTTTTCTTTTTATTCAATGCATTAGAAAACCAGGAAAATAAATAGACATAAGAATGCATTTGGATTCCATTGAACCTGCCTGGTACATCACTCTAGAAACAAAATTCCCATTTATACATAGAATTTACAGAAAAGAAATTTGCTGAAACTGATCTAAAGCTGACATGATGAAATCCAGAAGGAAAAGACTTTTACTATGATTGTCAGAAATTTGTGTTTCCCATTTTTCACTAAGGAACATAAGAAATGAGCTGAACATTCTTTATATTTCCCCACAACTAGCAATTTTCTGTCTTTGGAAAGTTTCAGAGGGAGGAGCTCAGAGGTGCTGTGGGAGGGACTAAAATTCATACTAAAGTTTTGGCATGAGAGGGAGAATTGTCAGAGTAGAAGGTTTCTTCTGAGGTTTTGCCTTTTTTTATTTCAATTTAGGATGATAAGTATTCATGTTCAGATTCTTCTAACAATTCTTTTTTGGAATTCTGATTGTCAGATTATTCCCAGGATTGAAGAATGTGGACTTTCATGTTCTCAGGTAATCTCTTATTTGTTCCTGTTTGCTATCTATTAATATAGTAGTTGTATGCTGCCAAAATAATTGTTAGAAAAGCAAGAAAGCAAAAATGGAAAAATATTTCAGCTGTCTTGAACATTCACTTTATATTCCTGTCATTCTGAATTAAGTATCCAAAGTGGCAAAGATGACTGTTAGGAAGGGAGTAAGAAAATGCATCTTACGCTATTTCCAACTGCTGTTGTTAGTACCTTTTTTAATATGTCTTTTTTATTTGAACAAAATTATTTAGTCCGTATTCATTGCTTTGGAGAGTCAGTTTTTACAACAGCAGTGGTGCCAAAGAGATGAGGGAGGGAGGAACAGGAGGTTTCAGAAATTGCCAATTATGTTAGGAATATGCGAAACACTGACTTTCCTGTGAATAAATGAATTAAGCTTGAGAAAGAGTAAAACCTGTTTTTCATTTTGTGGGATGAATCTAACTGCAGTATTAAATTTAATGACTTATGTATGTGCATAAAAGTGGAGTGTGAACCATACCATCTCTTTAATAGCTTTGAATTTTGTATGTTTCCCAATATCCCCACAAAGGGGCAGTATGGAGATATTCTGCTTCTGTTGGCATTCTGAAACTGTAAGAATAGAGTAAATTGAAAGATAAATTAAAAAAGGATAAAATAATAGGGAATCTGACTTTCAGTCTCAGAAGAGGATGATACCTATGTACTTGCTACAGAGAAGTGAAATTGATGGCATGAAAGAATTTGGCTGTCTGTACAGACTTGTGCTTGAAGATGTTAATGTTTAGGACAGGCAATAAGGCGTACTAAAGATTGTCTATATGTGGTGGTGCTGCCCAGATATTTAGTACATGTTACAGCAATTCATGCTATATTTTATACATATCTTAGAAAATATCAGGAATAAAGATGCTTATAAAAGACTAGATTGGGGGACACCCCATTTAAAGTTCTTTAATATTTCTGCATTCAAATTCTGTAGTCTCTACCCACTTAGACAGTGTTTTTAGAATAATAAAATGTAGTCATAAGAGATTAACCTCTAGATGTACCTGAGCACTTTTCAAGAATTTTTATGTACTTATGTTTATGAATGCAAACACACATGTATTTTAAATAATTTACACTCCTTGGTCTGCTGCAATGAAAGTTTAAAATAGAAATGATTTATTGTTCTAATTTTTCCTTACAAAGAGTGTATGACTGTCAGATCTAGCATGTANCCAGTATAATGGAATCAATCAATCATTTATGATGTTAAAGACGGGATTCAGTTCATGTTCTCTACATACTGTTTCTGCTAGATATATTCAGTAGAATCTTGAATGCATTAATGACTTTTTTAAGACAAAAATGTTTTCTCACTGGGAACAATAATGATCTCAACAGGACAAATTACTGCCAGCATAGCATTTTCAATCTAGTGCAAAGCATTTTAGCTACATGAACTTTAGAGTCTCATGACTAGCTTGTTAGAGAAAACTCCTTCTTCCTTTTCCTTTGGAAGTAACTTCAATTTCCCTACATAACCAACCACAGTTTGTGGCCTCAATCCCATTCCTGCCTGAGTTACTTTAAAAGGGAGCAGTTTATCTTCTCCATAATTTATAACTCAATGGTCTTTATAGGGGCACTAACCAGGGGTTACAATTTGTCTTTGTCTATGTGCAATATATGTGTGCTGCCTTCTGCTATAGCACATCAGATCGCAAAGATTTTTTCTAGCAACTTGCTTAATGTGATAATGAGATATTGTAGCTTTAAAACTATCAGAAGTTTTCTGTAGCTGCTATTGCTACAAGTGAATATTATACAAAATTGTTTTTTTCTCTATGAAGTTTTGCCATACATTTGTATAGCGGATTTCTCTTCTGCAGAGTCAACCCTGAGGTTATGTGGTTCTTCATAAAGCAATAGGGGAATGAAAAGTAATTAATTTGCATTTTTCTGCATTTTTCAAACTGTGGGTATTGTCCGAAGGTTTTGAGCAGGTTTAATAACTGAAACTGTTGAGTTTGACCAGCACACTAAATTTTAAGGTGGCTATGTCCCTTGAATATTTGTAAG
>VYZV01022012.1:22884-110730 GCA_013401275.1 Pandion haliaetus | reverse complement strand
CAAGTTTTGCCTATGTACATGTTTTAATAAGACCATTACAGGGCTTGTCCTGAAAGTGTGCCATGCTTTTAAGCAGTATGCCCTTTTGAGGAGCTTTTCCCATCCCACTGGCAATTAATTGCAGCTGGTTCTAAATTTTATTTGTGAGAAGCACTGTAGGTGCTAAAACTTGGGTAGATTTTTGAAAGGTAAAATCTTTACCAGTGATCCTGCATCATCTGGTATTCGTATGTATGTTGAGCTGGTATCATTCTGAGGAGGGCTGGGCTGTTTTATAGGAATATTTCACATACCTGATCAGTCCAATTGAAAAACATTGTAAATTGTAGATAGTTTTAGTAATATATCACTTAGTATTGATTAAATGTTTGAAGCTAGAGAACTCTGGCTAGCATCAGTGTTCATGTTTAGCATTTAAACCTTGTAAACGCTATCATCAAGAAAAATGTTTCTTCTTTTGCGATCCCATAGCAGCCCTCAGCCATGAATTTTCTACATTTTGGAAAAAAAACCCCAACCTTATGATCTCTTTGTCTTTAGTTTATATCATTTTTAAAAGCTGTGGTTTGAGTCTTCTGCAGTGCTAATGAGACTTCAGTGCATTTTTTAAGTAGAATGTCTTCAGACCATACTTCAGCATACAGGGAGCAGGAGACCTAGTTATTCATCCAAATTTAAAGCGTTGTTGGGGTTTTTTTTTTCTTTCTGGTACTTTCATCAAAGAGCAATCCCTGTAATACATTTGAAAGGTTGTGGGAAAATACGTTGATATAAAATGAATAAAGTCTGTGAACATTTAAGTCACTAAATACATTAATATAGCTTGGAAGTGTGTGCAGCGAAATCTACTTTGTGTTGCCTGTAGTGCATTGCTTCACTTGGGCTTGAGATACATGCTTTTGACAGTACAAGGAGAAGAAAATTTTTCTGCTCCTTAATATTGGAACTCTTAAATAAACTGATGACATCTACTGCTCAGTTTCACTTTGGATTTCTCAATATTCTTTTTAGTTGGTCACTAGGGAAGTCGTAGTTGTAAAACCCAAGCAGACTGCTGAAGGTAGAGAAGTTTCAATATGCTGTAAGATTTCTTCCATCTAATGAATATTGTATAATGTAGTCTCTTTTCTCATGAGGATAAAGAAAGTATTTTAATCTGTATACAATTTTTAATATAATAAATATGTAAATGGTAAAGTAGAATTTAACTGAATATTTGATGGAACGTCAGAGGTAAGTAGATACGACTGTTGCTAGATTGACACTTTATTAGCAATGTTAAGCTCTTTAGAGTATCTCTGCTTCTATCCTTACTCTACTTATAAGCAAGTGTCAAACGCTCTGAAAAGTCTGAGCTAGGAATTAAAGTTCTATCTGTGTGACTGTTCACAGCGAAATAATGTTTATCTCTTAACAGCGAGATGAGAAAAGTGACCTAGAAAAGTAATATATGCATGTCTGGTTCGCAGGAACAAGAGCAAAAGGCTGAAGAAGAAAGAATTCGGATGGAGAACATTCTGAGTGGTAATCCACTGCTGAACCTTACCGGCCCAGCACAGCCTCAAGCAAACTTCAAAGTGAAGAGGAGGTACTGTGCAGTCTACTGGGATATCCATCCCCTTGCTCCCTCTCGATACTCAGAGTCAGAGAACGTTATCGGTGCCATTGGGTTTTATTTCCTTCCTCATATCTTGTCACAAGCAGTGTAATTTAGAATTGGGATACTGATACATGTAGCGATTGTCTTGTGCATTTCTCTGATGAAATCATCCTGCTGCTTTGTGTTTAAAAAAGAGAGAAAGAGAGGTTGAGAATTGTGTTTGTCTGACATTGCATAATGATACAAAAAGTAACAGGACCAAAGTTCCTCAAGAAATTTGATGTTATGCTCCCCTTTAAGATATAACTGGTTTGGGTTTTTTGTTTATTTGGGTTTTTTAGCATAACTAGAATTAATAAATAACAGTGTTTTCCTCAATACGGTTGTTGTTTTCAGATATTCCATTACTGTTGCATTTATCAAAATAAGGGCTGTTGGATCAAAGGTTTTTTTTCTGCTCTGTTCAAATGGTCATTATTTTCTGTAAAGATAAAATAACCTTTAATCTGATGATAACTTTGAACTCAGGAGCACGTAGGAGATGGCTTGGATTAGAAAAATAGGGTTGGGTTTTTTTTTTTCTTAGACTAAAATCTAATCCTAATGACTAGTTGTTCTTAGTACATTTAAATAAGAGGGGCAAACTTCATTTATATATTTTTGTAAATTGCACCAAATTGTCATGCAAACTTACTGAAGTTAAAAACTTTTGTTTTCAGATGGGATGATGATGTTGTCTTCAAGAATTGTGCCAAGGGGATAGACGAAACAAAAAAGGACAAAAGATTCGTGAATGATACTCTGCGATCAGAATTTCACAAAAAGTTCATGGAAAAATATATCAAGTAGTACAGTTTTATGTGCAGTGCTGCTGAAGGACTTGGAAGGTCGTGGTTGTTCCCTCCCTTTCCCTCAGAATTCAAGGCTGAATACTTGGTCATGAATTCCTAAATGCTTTTCCAAGATCATCAACCACTTCATAATTAATAATTGCTATGTATCTGGAGTTTTTATTCCTTTTCAGTTTTAATTAAATCAATTTGTGTTTCATGAATGTTTTTCTGTTCACATACATTTACTTTTACTGGCCTCCTTGTAAATGGTAAAAGAGAGAAGCTGATTTGCAATAAATGCTTCTAATTGTTTAAATTGCTTTCCAAAACAACTTGTATTTGTAGTGATGGTGGTTTGTAACTCATGCAACTTTTGTAAATGTGCATATTATCAAAGATGGGGAATAGCTGAGTATGATAAGCAGCATGAACTGAAAACAGCTATACTTCTGGTAGCAAACTGGACTTCCTCTTAATAGCTAGTTAGAAACTTAGTTAATAATCTTCCTTTTTAGTTTCTTCTTACTGTCAACCAAGTTACGGTTTGGTGGGATAGCTCCAAGTTCTTAGCAGCTCTGCTTTCTGGGCTTTCTTGGCTCAGCACTTCTGGAGCAATACCATGTAATGTTTGCGGGAGCCTTGAGTGGGGAATGCGCTGTGGAACCGTGGGGTTTTTTTCTCCTTAATTAACCATTGCAGTGCTTGGTCCCTCAGCCACAATCATGGGGCCACAATGTTCAGTCTGTGTGTGCATGGTTCAGTAGTAATAATGTTGTCAAACTTGTGAGTGTTTTTATTAAATGAGTGATCTCCTCCAGGTACCATAGTACACTTTATTTACTTTTTAAATGTCCCATTTTCGCACTTAATAGGACTGTATAAAAATATGAATGACTGAAAAAAATCCCAGCTGTGAAGGGATATTTTTTTCTCCTCTTCTGTCGTCTCGGTTGCATTTGAAATCTTGGCCAAGTGATGTGCTGGATATGACCCTAACATTTGCAAAATGTAATAGTTGCCTCTCTACCTAGAAGGCTGCAGTGGCAGAACTCAGATGTGTTTATGTAAGATTCTTGCCCTTTTTGTTGCCTATGTTATGCTCAATCTAGTTCATTCTTACAGACACTGTTTCTTAGTAGTAGTATTATTTTCAAGCTCTTAATTTGAAAATATATCTGGTTTTCTTTTTAAGAGAGTAAATTTAGAGCACATTGGTTTAGTTTTTTGTTGGGCATGACTCTGGTATCCTGTAAAAGCTTTCACTAGCCTTAGCTGTATTTGCCACCCTTTCATTGAGCTATGCATAGTGTACTAATGCCAGCGGCTAATACCCGTATTTACTTGGAAGCGAGATTTTCAGCATGCTTAAGGTCACGTGAGCTCCTACAGCTACTGGAGGAATATGTGTTTGTGTTACTTCTGCTACGTGCCTTATGATAGTAATGATTCTTGGGGAGCAGAAAAGTGGGTGTAGTTTGTAATTGTTTCTCTTTAAATTGAAGCTACTAAAATCTTGGTATATAGCAATGTATTTAGAAGGGGAAAAAAAGGCTTATAAGTGCTGTACTTGTCAGGGTCCAGCAGTGGAGAAGCCAGCTGCTGCTTTAGGTCTGACCTAACAGCATAGTTGTAGTGGCAACAACAAAAAATACATTGGTCTGGCAGTATTACAAGAGATAATTAGTGTGCCAAAGTGAGCATACAGTTTTACTGGAGAGGGGGAGACAGGTGAAATGCCAGTTCAATGCCTTCATGGAAATCATAAGTGCATAATGCCATCATTTGTGTTCTTGAAGTAATGTAACTCTTCTCTTAGAGGAAATAATACTTTTAAGAAGCCAGATGGCTGGGGTTGGATGAGGTTTTCTTCAGATATGCAGGCAGTTGTTCTCCACACCTGCAGGAACATCCCTTTCTTAAGCTTTTGCATAATGCATAGGTGTACTCCATCATTTTTTCCAGTAGTGCGCTCTGTCCCAGGTTCTGGAGAAAGAGCTGTAGGGACTGTATAGCTCCAGGCTGCAGTTTTATTTGCATTTTTTTGCTGGCATTGTTGTTCAGCTCAACCAGAGAATTTGCAGATCCTATCTCTAACCTCCCCCTTCAGAGCTTTTGTATTTTAGCTTCCTGCAGTGTAAGCTGACCCACAATCTGAGGAGTCAGCAATACACAAACACAATATGATAATTAAGGAATCACAAGCCTTATCTCTTGGTGGGTTTTGCATCATTAACTACTGAATTTTCTTCACCAGTACTGGAAAACTAAAGTGCTCTGTGCTTTTTGTCGAGTAAGAGCCCTGTGCTTTCACTATTGATGCTGTATTGATGTTTAATTTTCTACTGTGCTTCTTGTACTCCTCTAGGAAAAGACAAGCAGATAATTTATTTTTGTAAAACTGCAGTGTGACTGTGTTGTTCTACACCTCTGCTCCCAGCATAGTTTTTTCCCAGGAACCTCTGTTGAGTATGACAAATAACTTTCAACAAAGGCAGTGGAGCTGGCAAGGCAGCTGTTCCAGGAGGTCAAGTGGAAGAAAGTTAACGTTTGGCACTTCAAGAAATGCAATATTTTACAGTTCCTAGCAATCAGGATTGTTTAATCCTGTGTTTTGGTAAGCAGCACCTGAACTCACTGTAACTCGTGGCTTGAAATAAAGCCACTTGCTTTATAAACAGTTTCTCCTTGTTTATGGTTATCTTTGGTATGGCATTGGAACTGAAAACCAGGATCTATTTTCCATAGGGACTAACAGTTAAACTTCTGAGTTTTTTTTAAAAAGCCTTGTCTTTCAAAATTTTTCTTGGAATATGTTTTATAATTCTAAAGGGATTAATAGTATGAGGAATAAAGCTTGTTGATAGTCCTACAGCTGGAAATAATTGTGCTGTGTGTATACAAGGTTTAAAATGTTTAGCATCTACTTGTCTTCCTCAAGGAGATGGCTGAATATTAAAGGCTTCATATTGCAATCAGCAAAACTATTACCTGCATTTTTCAGGGTTTCATGTAGTCATAGGTACCATCCTATGAAGGGGATTTTTTTTTATTTTATTTAAAACAAAAAAAAGCTTTTTGGTGAGTTCCAGTTCCTCTGTTAACTTGGATTTTGTTTGAAATAAAATCCTGGGGCAGAGGTGATCTGGTAGTTGCTCTGTTTACCTTTGAGTGCCTCATGGGTAGCCCAGCCTGGTGCCTGGTGTGGCGACAGCCCGGTGTCTCCTTTCAGCCATGCATGTATCACTTCCCATCGAGCTGCTGAAATTTCTCTGCTTTTTCCTACAACTACAAATACCTTAAAGTCTTTCATGCTGGAGGCGAGATCTGAGCACAGGGTCAAACCATCAAATGGATGGGGGATGTTGCCGTGAAGTGCTTCACTTCAAAGGAAGGTCTGCAGGATTCAAGCCTTGAAGGGATGTGCTGATGCTCAGAAATTGCTTCAGGCTCAAGTGTTTATTCATATCTGCAGTCATGGCTAGTTGGAGCATGAAGCCTTAATTCTTTTCTAAGGAAAGTCAGAATCACATGTAGGGGCTTCTCTGATTTCCTTGCTTTCTCAGTGCATAGTGCTCTGCAATACAGATTTGGGGGAGGGAAAGAAAATACCCACAGAAATGTCTCCACCCATGGAAGTCCTCCTTCCATCTCCTGTCAACTTATAGCATGAAATTTAGTTAGCTTTTGGTCAAGAACAAAACTTCCTGCCAAATTTTGTCTTGCTAATTTAGGAGAAAAATTTGGGGATTCTTTTTCCAAAGAAATAAAGTCTGTGATTTGTTTTAAGTTCAGCTACTTTTTCCCTAGGCAGACTGACATATTGTCATATTTGGCAATAAAAGCAAATACAGCCTCGTTGCTATACTTTCTGTCCCTCAAGATACGGTTCAAGCAGAGCATAAATAGACACATTTGGAAGTCATGTTTCCTAAGAAAGGCTCCTCTGAGCTCTCTTTTTGAATTGAGGGTAAGCAGAAAGAAGAATAATGTTTCCATAGGTATTCAAGTCACTCATTTTAAATACATTTTAAAAAAAGAACCACTGAATTCTTAGTTGTTCAGTCACAGATGCATTCTACCATTGTGCTGCTTTCCTCCTTTGACGGAGATCTTACAGGTTGGCTTTTATGAATTTCAGACTTGAATGTTTTCTTGTTAGAGGTGGGCATATCATGGATGTAACTGAAGAAGAACGACCGTGATGCTGTGACTGGCAGGGAAATAAGATTGCAAATGAAATAGTGACTGTCTAGTTTTTAAATTGCTTTAGTTCAGAGAATTGGAATATACCTAAGGGATGTGATAAAAGTGTCCGTGTGTAGCATGGCATTTTCTCCCCTTTGTAGTGTCTGACCAGCAGTTTAGGAGCAGCTTAATGTCACTGATCTTACCAAAATTTGATCTTTCAAGTGGAAAACCATGGGTTGGTGATTTAAAAAAAAAAAAAATTGCTGGGAATTCTAATGTGCCTAGTGCAGCTCTAATGGGAAGGAAGAGTCATCTAGATCTAAACAAATTATGTCTTCTAATCCCAATTTGCCACCAAGCCTAAGAAATACCTTCTGAAGTAGAGGGAAGCAGCACTGTACAGGAGGAGGAAAATGAGAGAAGTCTGATTGAAATCAGTAGCATCTGGATAGGAAAATAAGATGATTTCTGAATTGTACTATAATACAATTTTATAGATTACAATGGGGACCTGTTATGATAGGTTTAATGGAAACGGAGGCTGTAAAACAGAGGCTGTATTCTGAAGAGCCTAAATGCTCAGAAGTTTGGGTGAAGGGCAGGATGGAGACCAACTATTCAGTCCCACAAAAAATTGTATTTGGGAGCTGAGTGGTGAGCCCCCTTTCCCTTGGTACCTGCCTGCTGCCTTACCTACACATCTGCCCCTCCTCCCAACTCTTTTCTTAGAAATACTCTTGTTAAGATGTTGAGCTATTTCTTTATTTTTTTTAACTTGAGTGGTTTCCAGTGGACAGGATTTCAAGCAGCTGGTCTTTCTCCAGTGGAAAAGGTTTATTTGCACTGCACTGGGAGAACAAGAACAAGCTGGAAGTTCGAGCTGGAGAAGGGTGGACAGATCTGCCAGTCAGTCTGCTTGCTTTCAAATGGTGTCCCCTGGGGTTAATCTCTGTCCTTTGAGGTGGCCTGGTTGGACTTGGTCGCACATGGGTTGTTGGGATTGGTGGGGTGTGTGGATGGTACATTCTGCTGAAGCATCATGTGCTGAACCACTGCCTGGGTGGATGGTTGAATCCTAGCACTAAACTTTTGGATATTCTCATTGCAGGATAAATTAACTCTCTGACATAAAAGTCTGTTCTGACTGAAATCCTCATGAATCCTTCCTCTGGTGTGCATGCATCCTTGACATCCTGTGTTCGTGTGCCCCAGGTAGGAGCCCCAGATGTGCCATCATGGTGAGACCAGCACAATTCAGAGTTCTGTGAATGTTCTTGTTGAATTTGTCCTTCTGGTACAGAGCAACATCATGAAAATGTCATGGTCCCTTTGAGGAGAGGATGATGATGGGCTTGAACAAAACCAGTCATGTAGCCTAATTCATGACCTAGTTTGCAAAGGCTGATATTCCCATGTGCTGTTTACCAGCCCTCAAGCTTAGTGTCTGATATTCTTGGTCTCCTCCCTTGCTCTGGAGAGGTACTGGAGCTGGAGGCTGCTCTGAAGCCAGGCAGCAATGGAGGTTGTCGATACCAGACAGAAGAGTGGAGGAAGCTGGGGTCCTGTTGGCTTGCTTTCTTCTGATGAAGTGAACTGTCACTTGCACCTCTTAAAGGACTCTGTTAAACCACCTTTCCCCAGTAAAACCTACTCCCGTTAGCAATACATGGATTCATCACATTTCTTATGGCAAGACTTGTTTTGGGTAGTGCAGGAAAGATGAACCTTGTGATTTATTTTAGAAGACTTCACTGAAACCTCTTTCCAGTTTAAAACTTTTAGGGCTGAATTCGTTTCAGTTGGAGGCACAGGTAAGCTGATGGTTAGAACAATGAATCATGTTTTCTAAGAGCTTTAGAAATTATTCATAGATGTTGAAATTATAGCTGGTTTATGCCTACCTCCTCTTTTAATTTATGCTTGCTTTTCAAACACCAGCTTTTTAAAAATGTATATTCTCTCTTTCAATGCAGATAGTGAGAGAAAGAATAATTTCAGAAAAATCCAGAGCCAAAGAATTTTTTAAAAAAGCAAATTTAAGTCCTTCTCTATATAATATCCCTTTCTGCCATTTGTTCCAATAAAGAATAAAAGCAAGATGGTGTTACGTAGGGCAGGGGATGGTAATAAGGACTCCAGAGTCTATTTCCAGCCACTAACCCAGGACGGTGGCCTGGTTTTCATTCCCCTTGATGGACTTATGCTGCAGAACTTGTTATATTTGTGGAGTCGGGCATGAAGCTAAGGAGTGAAGCAATGATTTCAGCCCTACTCTGAGATGTGATGAAAGCAGGGTTTGGGTTTTGGCTCTGCTGCAGTTTGTGTGAATTTGTGGGAGTGGCTCAGGTATGTAAACCCTTCCAAACCCTGGATCCAAGCGGGGAGCAGGGTGCTGGTATCCCAGCTCTGCCTGGTTCTGTTCCTGCTGGAGGGGATGCACCTTTACCTCTGCAGTGCTGACCTGTGGGGAACAAGGCAAGGACCCACCTTAGAACATCTGATAGCCTTGGTGGTCACAACAGAGATGCAGGAGGTCTGAATTAATATTGCTCATGGCAGGGGATACAGGGAGAAGTGCTCAGCTTTGGTCCCTTGGGTAAGTTCATGGCTTATGCACCCATGGGTCCCTCGGGCTGGAGGCTATTGGCCACCTGCGGTCCTGCGGCAGGACCTGGGCAGTGATGTCTTCTGCCAGTCTGGGTGGAGCGCTGAAGTGAGGTGAAGCAAATACAGTCCCTGGTGCAGAAAGGTGCATGTTGGCATAAACAGCGGCTGCACCTCACTTCTGTGATGGGCAGGGGTCACAGTGGGAGGACGCAGCCACCCTCTGGGACGTTCCTGGGGTGGTGGCACTAGCCCATCTGGACTTCGGATTTCCCGGTCAAATTCCTGTAGGAGGAGAGAGCTTGGGACATACCTTTGTCTGCTGAGCTGCCCATTAGCTCAGCCATAGCTGCAGAGCACAAGGGCATGGCTGGATCTAGACTGAGAATGGGGAGTTAGGGCCTTTGGCATTAAGATTTTATTAAAATTACACATTGTCAAAGGCAACTTTTTTGGTCAATTAGCAGTGATCTGTCTCAGAAACATATTTTTAATTTTACTTTTCCTTTTATTAGAAAGCCACTGGCAACTGCTGATTGCAGATGGGAGCATTTATGGATAAAGCCTTCCGTTTTCATACTCCTGCAGCTTGGCTGGCTGGCTCCTCTTCGGCATTTATTGGTTTGGAGTGGGTTTGTTATTTAATTTCATCTATTTTTTCCCTGACAGTAACTCCTTGCCAAGAATATCAAATCTGACAACTGGGCGAGCGTGTTTCAAGAAAATGGAGAGATTCCATGAGGCGCCTTGGCATAAGGGCATATGAGGAGGGACTTAAAGACCTGGAGGGTGTTTGGACCATGCTCAACTGGAGACGGACACAGTTAGAACTACCAGAGGCAGAAAGTTAAAGAAAAAAAAAAATGGTGAAAGTAAGTGAAGGGAAGAGATCAGGAGATCAGAAGGAGTGCAATGGGTGACCAGGACAGATGAGCAGAGTAACAGCAGACAGAGAGAAGAGAGAAGATCTTCCCACCCCCATAATGGGCCTTAGCTGAAAAGGTGATAACTCACTAACTAGGACCAGATGGACTTGTTTGTCTGCTCTCGACAGCTCAGCAGGACTTGTTTCAGCTGCCACAAAGGATGAGTTTCAGAGTCTCAGCACAGATCATTGCTCTTTTGACAACAAGTTCAGGGGCCTGTCAACAGGTTTTCCAAAGCACTCAACGTCTGCAGGAAAACGCTGAGCAACATCTGAAACTGCGGTCAGTTAAGAGGCATCTGAAAGGGAGCTGGGAGCTTTTGAAGATCTAATTTCTGTCCCGGGATGCTCGAAAACCAGTGCTCCGAGACTAATTCTGTGACTGGCATGGCTCTGGTTTTATCCCAGCATTACACCGCTGGCTGCAGTGGAGTTATTCTTGGTCCTCAGTGCTGTAAATGGGAGAGCAAGACCAAGATGTTTCTAAATACTTGGAATTCTTTTTTTAGTGAAATGTGTTTTTTAAGTGGAAATAACAATAAACCAAAGACTTTTTTGGAATATCCTAAACATCCTAAGAGTCAGACGCATCTTTTCCTGCCAAGTTCAGGGGATGAGCTGCCCCTGCCAGCCGCAGGGACAATGAATAACTGAGTGTCTGAGAGCACCAGCTGCAAATCAAAGGTGGCAAGTGGGGTTCTAGAGGCATGGGTTGTTGCCCAATGGCATCATTATGGGACTAACCCAGCAGCTGCTCTTCCTGAGGAAAGAGATTTGTCAGCAAGTTGAAAATTCCCTACAAGTTTTCTTTGCTGATGCAGCAGAAACAGAGGGGAAATGGGCACAGCAGAGTGGGGGTGTGAAGGATGCAGTGGGACCAGGTCTTCAGCAGAAGAGTAAGTCCAGGGCTTGTTTTCTACTCCTGTCTTTTAATTCTCTTCTTTCTTCTGTAGTGCCTAAATTTTAAAGAAAGGCAAAGCAGCAGAGGTTTCCTTTTTTTCCTTTTTTTTCTTTTTTTCCTTTTTTTCTTTTTTTTTTTCCTTTTTTTTTTTTCCTTTTTTTTTTTTCCATCCAGCATTAGTAGGACAGAATATAGCTGGTAATTTTAAAGCAATATCCAGGGAGCTCAGAAAGTATGAAGATACTTCCAAGCTTTCTCTTCCTTTTTATTGTGATTTGGGAAGTGAGAAAGGCTTGATATCTGCAGGTGCTGCCTTGTGCAAGACAACATGAACTGGCATTGGACACCAAGGCTAGAGAGAGCTTTGCTGTAACAACTAATGCCCATAAACCGAACACAATGGATGCAACAGGAATGGTGGCTCCAGCTCATACATGTCATCTCCCATAGCAGATGTATCATTGTCTTCTGGTGCTTCCATGCCAGTATTACTGTAGGCAGAGTTAGAGGGGGAGAATGAGGAGGAAACGTGACACGCTCACAATTTGAGGTCCTGAACTTGTCCGTGGAGCCGCTGCCAAGCAGAGCGCTGGTGCAGTGAGCAGTGCGTCTCGGATATGACTTGGAGCAATGGTTGCCTTCTTGCATCGCAGTTTGGTTTTGCCACTACCCTTTGCTGCCATGTAACCGCAGCCCCATCATGGGCTGCTTGTTCCTTGATGGAGTTTCTGCCTTTGGTTGGTCCTGTCCAACACTGTAGTTGTCTTTTAAGGCTGTCTTCAGGTTGACTAGGGTGGAGGAGACTTCCCCATTTACCAAGATTATGCTGAAATCTAATCTGGTCCTCTCCCGGTGAATGCGATACGGAATTTTACAAGTGTGCTTTCCTTTCCATCATGAGGAAGTTCACAAATGGAACCTGGGACATGTCCCTGACCAGGACCTCTGTAGCTCCTCAGGAGCATGAGTGCATCGCTGGCATACATGAGTGAGCATCAGGTGGGACACAGTAGCTGCTTTATCATAGGAGCTTAAGCCTCAGAGGGAGGAGTATCTATACAATGTGGGCCTGGTCCTAACAGAGTCTCTGGGAACTGCTGGGATGCTTGTTGGCTTTGGTAGGGCAGCACCGTTGGCTTCAAACCTCCATGGAGGTTTACGTTAATGCAGCACTGAAATCCAGTTCCAAGAACTAGCTTTTCCCGAAGGGTTAATGGCCAGAGAAGCTGAAATCAGCCTCTGTCTCTGAAAAAGGGTTGAGGCTAATATAAAACTTCTTGGTTGACCTCAAAAGCAAGGACTATGTGATGGCTGTGTTGCGAAGGAATCGTGGTGGCTTTGTCCGGTAGAGCAGAAAGGGGAGCTTGGGGGTCTTGCTGGTTGGCAGGTGTGCTCACTGCCTGAGGAGCAAGAGAGGGTACCCCTTGATGGCGGTAAGCCTGCAAAACAGGTATGGTTTGACTGCAGTGATGTTGATTGAGCCAGGTCAAACATTCAGACCTTGTGGTAACTGACCTACGGGCATTGGAGCATGCTGGATGGGGAGTTGCTATGGGCTGGGGTGGCTCTGCAGGCCTGCATGGGTTGCTTTCACTCTCTTTCCCTGGCTACCAATACAGAGGTACTGGAGAGTGATGGAAAGCACACACAGCTCTGAAAAACCTGTTTGCAGTTGTTCTTGGAGGCAACAAAAGGGGCAGCAGTTGTGATTTGGGTGCAGAATGAGAGCTTCAAATACTGCATCTCTGGAGAAGGAGGAGAGCCCCCCTCAAACATGCTGCCTATGTTCTCTACTTCACCGAGTTTCTTTTAGGGGAGCTAAGCAGCTCTCACAGGACTGGAAAGCTGAAGACAACACCCAAAAGGGGGATATGGAAGGAGAAGAGAAAGTGCAGCAGTGCTCCCCTCCCCTGAGATCTTCAAGTCATCACTTCAGCATCTAAAGGAGAGGCTGACCAAGCTGCTTTCCAGGATGCCCTGTACCACAGGGGACAATGCCGTTCCCTGGGGGACACGTGCCAAAGCCCTCCGGCATGGGTACAGTGGTGGTGGGGAAACACAGCACACTGCAACCAGCCCTGCAGACCCTGGCTCCCCACCCACTGGGAAAACTCATTTTCAAGAAGCTGCCTTGAAGCCTTCTCATTTATTTTCTCCTGGCTGCTTATTTATGACATCTTAACAAGTTTTGAGCTGTGGTGTTTGAATTCCCCAAGTCCCTGTGTTCACCGTTACGCCAGTACCTTGTTTCTTCTCAAAGCATTTTCACCCAGGGTTATCCAGTGGGTCTCCATTAGCCAAAAGCTGGTCTCTACAAGGCTCCCACCATGAGCATGACTCACCGGGGGGAAGCTGGGAGGGTGAAAGCCTGTGTGAAAACACAGGGTCATCCCTTCTCCTCAATGCCAGCCACAGGGAAGGAGCCCAGTGCTCCTGCAAACACCCCAGAATTTTTTTCCTTGCTTTGAAGCATTCGGATCCCAAAGCCAAGCCTCAGGCTTGCTTGGCTGCATCTTTGCAATCCTTTAATGCTACCCTGGTATGACATGGAGAACACGGGGAAGACAAAACAACCTCACTTGCCCATCAGGGGTATCTCTTGCAACGGCCTCTTTGTTGTTCTAGCTCATGGGGCTCTTCTGTGTTACAGGCTGTAAGACACAGCACGACGGGTCAAGGCAAGGCCAGAGATCCCTAGAGAAAGAAATGAAAACAAGCTCCTTAAATATAAACTATATGTTTCTTGTCCATGCTCAATTTACATGCTGCATTTTTGACTCCTCTCTGATGAGTAGTGTTTATCTGGCAGGGGACAACTCTCATTAGCAGTGAAGGGCAGCATCAGATTTTTCTGTGCCTTGTTTAAACAGTATCTTTTGCTTGTGTTTTCCTTTTAAAATGATTGAGCAAGGCAAGGCTACAGCACCCTGCTCCCTTTCCACATGCCTCCAATTATTTTAAAAGTTTGAGGGAAAATAAAACACTGAGTCAAGTAAAACATTTCAACTCGCTGATTCAGAAAGGTCAAAGAAAATCCATCTCCAGGAGACAAAAAAGAAGTGAGCTTTCAGCTTCTATCGAAACTGCTGGCTGGCATTTATGAAAAATGTTGGGTCATGGTAACACAGACTAATATTTTACTAATATTTAGAATAATCTCTGTTTACACAGAAGTCGCTTTTTACGTGAAGGTCACTTCTATTAAGTCACTATCTTTTCCAGGAATAGAACCATCTTTCTTTGGAAAACCAGAAGTGTAAAAGCTGTTACTTACATGACTGGCCAGTTCTAGTACTCTTCTCAGCCCCAGGGTGGCTGAGGGCTGGAGGGCCAGTGAGCAGGGTAACCATCACCCCATTGCACTAGTCCCTGCCCAGTGCTAAACCTTCCCATTACCTTCCTGTGCCAAAGAAAGGCTCTTTTCCTGACTCATTTCCTCTCCCCACTTCCTTTTGATCATGCTCTGGAGCCGACATCCCACCCCAGGCCAGCTACACTGGAGAGATTTGCTTTGTTGGCTTTCAGAAACAATGAGCTGGTTTTGGAGCTGAAGGGACTCCTGGCAGCTCTGGCATCTCACCCAGGAATCACCATGTTTCTGCCAGAGGCAGCTCTGTCCCCCCCCTCAGACCTCATCCCACGCCCAAGTCCCTCCCTGTCCATAGGGGATGGCGCCATCCCAGCTCCGTGGCCTCTGTCCCCCTGTGCTGGGATGCTCTGGCTCAGCATCGCCGATGGGAAGGCACAATCTTCCTCCCACACAGCAGTGGCCATGTTCCACATCTGGGTCCAACCTTGAGGACCTTGATTCAGTCTTTGCTGACTTTGAGAGTATCCACCACTCCTATTTTTGGCGCTGCATTTCCAGAATCACCTTGGGCATTTAGAGCATTGAAAAATGTTTAGCAAAAGTCATTAGCAGTGTCACAGCATCCAGTGAGCAAGAAAGCTGCCTCATCCTTACGAGGTGGTAAACAAGTGGCTTGCCACCATTAAACCAAAGGCTCCACAGCACTGCTCCTCCTGAATCTTCCTCCTCCTCCTCCCCTGGTGCCCCCTGTGTGGGCTGGGGCCTTGGCTTCTCCCAAAGCCCCAACATCCCTTCACCTCCCGCAGCCCCCATGGCCAGTTGCTTTGCACTGGTCCCGCTGCAGTCCCCGCCTCCTGCTTCTCCAGAGCATGCTTCGTTGGACCATTTTAATAGCTCAGGCAAATGCCAACATGTGCTGGTGCTCCTGGACCTGGGGAGATGTGTTGAGCATGCACCTCCCAGGTAACATTCAGCACCTGCTTCCCACCATGTTTCCTGACCAAGATGGTAAGGCTGGACCAGTGCTATGGCATGGATGGATCCTGCCAGCCCAGCTTAGCAGGACGTGATTCATCCCCGGTGGCTGTGCCAGGTGAAGACGTGTGTCTGGGACATGGAGGGACAGCCAAGTGACCCAGCAGGAGGGGGACAGGCGCTGTGGATGCCCCTGCTCCCAGGTGTGCTCCCTCCCATACAGCCACGTCCCCACCACCGAGTGCTTGGGCCAGGTCTCCTCCAGAGCACTCCTGGGCCTCACAGGCATTATCATTAGTTTGACAGGTGGGGGTTTTTTTAATTTTTATTCAAGTTTCCACCATAAAGTGAGGGCTGTGCTTTAGCTGGCTGAGCTGGGGTTTTCCTAGCACAGGGCCAAGAAGGTTGGGTGTCTGGGTGGTGGCTCAGGAGCACACATGGGTGTTTGAGAGTGTATTTGGTTTGCATGGCAAGGTTTTGGTAGCGGGGTGGGCTACAGGGTGGCTTCTATGAGAAGCTGCTAGAAATGTTCACAATGTCCAACAGAGTCAATACCAGCCGGCTCCAAGACAGACCCGCTGCTGGCCAAGGCCGAGCCCATCAGTGACAGTGGTAGTGCTTCTGGAAGAACAGATTTAAGGAGGGGAAAAAGCTGATGCGGAACAGAAACGGCAGCCAGAGAGAGGAGTGAGACTATATGAGAGAAACAACCCTGCAGACCCCCAGGTCAGTGAAGAAGGAGGGGGAGGAGGTGCTCCAGGCGCCAGAGCAGAGATTCTCCTGCAGCCCGTAAGGAAGACCATGGTGAGGCAGGCTGTCCCCCCTGCAGCCCATGGAGGTCCACGGTGGAGCAGATACCCACCTGCAGCCTGGGGAGGACCCCACACCGGAGCAGGTGGGTGCCCAAAGGAGGCTGTGACCCTGTGGGAAGCCCGCGCTGAAGCAGGCTCCTGGCAGGACCTGTGGCCCCGTGGAGAGAGGAGCCCATGCTGGAGCAGGTTTTCTGGCAGGACTTGTGACCCTGTGGGGGACCCACGCTAGAGCAGTCTGTGCCTGAAGGACTGCAGCCTGTGGAATGGACCCATGCTGGAGCAGTTCATGGAGAACTGCAGCCTGTGGGAAGGACCCACCTTGGAGAAGTTCATGGAGGACTGTCTCCCATGGGAGGGACCCCACACTGGAGCAGGGGAAGAGTGAGGATTCATTCCCCCCCTGAGGAGGAAGGAGCAGCAGAGACAATGCATGATGAACTGACCCCAACCCCCATTCCCCATCCTCCTGTGCTGCTGGAGGGGAGGAGGTAGAGAAAATCAGGAGTAAAGTTAAGCTTGGGAAGAAGGAAGGGGAGGGGGGAAGGTGTTTTTAAGATTTGGTTTTATTTCTCATTATCCTACTCTGATTTGATTGGCAATAAATTAAGCTAATTTCCCCAAGTTGAGTCTGTTTTGCCTGTGACGGTAATTGGTGAGTGATCTCCCCCTGCCCTTATCTCGACCCATGAGCCTTTTGTTATATTTTCTCTCTGCTGTCCAATTGAGGAAGGGAGTGATCGAGCGGCTTTGATGGGCACCTGGCATCCAGCCCAGGTCAACCCACCACAGAGAGCATGAAGTCTGCTGGGATAGCACTGGAGGAGCGTCAGCTGTGCCGATCTGGCCCTGTGCCTTTTGTACATGGCCCGTGGAGCATGTCCAGAGCTGGGCTGTGGTTTCACCCTGGGCAGAGCTGGCTGGAGCTTGCCGCACTGCAGAGGGCCAACAGGCAAATAATTTTGTGCTGTGGACAACTGGGGGTCCAGCATTTGAGCTTACCCCTTGCCCACTTTTTTGGGGGGTGTAACATCCCAGGTGGGGCTGTCTTAGCATTTGCACCCAGCTGGTGGTTAGGTACCTGCCTGCTCCTTCGGTGCAGAAGTACCTCCTGCACCTGGAGTGGAGTATTGTTGGGACAAGGTCCCCCAGGCTATGCCTGGTGGGCGGTGGCAGGGGGACACCAAGGGGTGTTGTGGCCAAGAGTGAAAGGGTCTCAAAGGGTCTCACCCCCAAGAGGGTCTCAAACCTGGGACCTCTCCAGGACCCTCTGACTCCTCTGCATGGATTATTTTTATGGCTCTGTGGATGAGAAATAAAAGGTTCGTGATTCACCCACTGCCTAAGAGAAGCTGTTGAGGTGGGGAGGTGCTTTGGGATGGTCTCAAGGACAGCAAGTAAATCCACTTAAGTGGTAGGCTTGCTTCCAGCCTTGCTGGTTGCCCTGAGGCATGTAGGTGTGCTGGCAGAAGCCAGGACCAACTTTGCACCTCCAGGCGAAGAGCATGGATTTAAGGATCTGTTTCTGAGCACCTCCCTCCCTGGGGCTGGCAGGCAGCTGCCTCTTCAGGGTGCTGCAGAGGTAGGTCCCTTTGCCTTGGGAAAGTGCTCAGTGATCCTTGGATGGATTTTTGCTGTGGAAATGTTACATACCATGACGCATTTGCAACTCCCTTTTCAATTCTGCTCTGCCAGGCAGCAGATCGCATTGCCATGTTGCCCATAGCAACATCTCCTGGCTGAAAATAAGCGAGCTATGACAAACAGCTAGGTTTGCTGGTGGATATGTAAGAATGGTTGATATTATTACTATTATTATTATTATTATTGCTATTACTACCACTATTATTTATACCTTTGCGGGCCTTACAGCAACTATTTTTCGTTAGGGATGCAGTGGCATGCTACTCAAAAGCAGCATCACCCAGAGAGCACTTCTGCCAGCCTCAGGGCGCAGAAGCCTGGGGCAAAGGGACTGAGGTCACAGCAGACCTGATGCTCTACTCTTGCTTAAACAACTGCTTT
This sequence comes from Pandion haliaetus, assembly GCA_013401275.1. Classification (NCBI taxonomy): domain Eukaryota; kingdom Metazoa; phylum Chordata; class Aves; order Accipitriformes; family Pandionidae; genus Pandion; species Pandion haliaetus. Next base: position 92,560 of record VYZV01022012.1, on the reverse strand, counting down.
TCTTGGCAGGGATCTGTTGGGAAGAGGCCTACAGCATCAGTAGGGAATCCTTTTTCCTGGAAAAAAAAATATATGTGTCAGTGTGTCCAGGGCAGTTGGACAGCACAGCGTGACAGTGATGCTCAGGCTGTGTGATGTGCTGCTGGTCTCTGGGGATGGTGCTGCTTGGCGAGGTCTCCGCTCACCACCTCATGACCATTGCTGAATGACATGCAAGTCAGAGCTTTTTGGCAGAAAGTGTCTTTGGGTGGGCTGAGCTGTGCAGAAGTGACTCATGGCTTTGGATGCCTTGGTTTCTGGGTGATCCTGTTTGAGTTATTTCACTATGCTCTTGGTTTTCATTGCTATTTCGTGTTTCAGGGAGCTTGTCAAAGCCTGTGGCTCAGTGCTCCAGGTGTGTGGTGGGAGAGGTGCCTTCTTGTGTGCTCTGCATCCAGGCCATGGTGAGCTAGCAAATAATAATTAATAATAATTTGTTTCAGAAGAAGTTATTTTTTGAGGAAGAGTGCCCAGTGACTGGGGGGATGGACTTTGACCTCATAAGCTTTCATTTTTTATCATTTTCCTGTTGACCCTTAAGCAATTTACTTTGCTCTCTGAGGCTGTTGTTACCCACGATTAAAAGAAGGATGTGGCTCACACATAGCTCTTGCTGTCCGCTCCCAAACTCTTGGCAGGCTCAGGCTTCCCATGGGGTCAAAAGTCATTGCACCAATCCACAGCTTGCCTAGGATTTCTGGTTTACAGCACATTTTGCCCAAATCACCCTCAGAGCCTTCTGGAAGGAGTCTAGGAAAGCACTAAAATCTTCAGGGCACCATCTCCTGCTTCACCGCCCTGAGACATGTTGACCACTGTGGTGGTGTCCGCCCAAGGAGGATGGAAACAGGCACCCTGGTCCCCAAGGTGTGGTGGTTCAACACATTCTTGCTTCAAGGTAGGGAGGAAAAAGCAATTCCATTTAAACAGCCTTTTGGTGGTTTCCATCCATTTGGGGCTGGTTTCCATCATGCCGGCTAGCCCCTATGCATTGGTGCTCAGTCATTCACTGCCAGGTCCCCTCCTGAGCCCAGAAACATCCTGGCCAGGATGGTCCCAGGAGGAAGCCAGGGTATTTACAGTTGGAAACACTGGGAGAAAACATGCTCCCATGGTGTTTTCTCCAAGAGCAGCAAATTCCAGAGGTTCTTCCTGACCCTTCTTCCTGGAAACGAGAAGAAAAGAGACACTTAAATGAAATCCCAGTTGCCATGGCAGTGGATGCTCCTGACAGCTTCTCCAAGGGCTGCTTCACACTGGGCAGCAGCATTCAGGGAGGCAGCTCCTGTTACCAGGACTTCCCTGGGCTGTGCTGAGCTGAGCAGTGCATGGTCCAAGTGTGGTGCAACCCCCAGTGCCACCAAAACAGCTTGGGCAGCTTGGCCATGCAAGAAGCACAGCAGAAACCTTGGGTGCTGGTGCAGTGCAAGGTGGTAGCTGGGGATATGCTTCAAGCCCTTGTGATCTCAGATTTCATGCACAACTTGGAGGAAGTCGTTCAGCATCTCTGGGCTTCAGTTCCTGCTATGTAACGTACAGATGGCAGAATAAACTGGGGGACATGCAGATGCTCTGCTGATGGGGACAGATCCATCCCTGAAGGAGATTACTTCCAACCCTCCTGGAGCAGGCTGGGGTGGGAAATGAGATGCTCAAGAAAATGAAACAGCAGCTGCAGGACCCCATCCCAAGGGTGATCTTCAGCATCTCTCCAACCTTCCCCCAATCATACTCTGATAGAAGGCAAGAGCATCCATACAGCCCCTGTCCTGCAAGTGGGAAATGCCGAGCCACTGCTTTCTTCTCTATTTTGCCATGCTCTGCATTTCTTCACTTGGCCCAGGACCTGTCCCTCAAATGTGGATGTGCCGTGTTTCCTCCCTTCTGTGTTGTCTCCTCTCAACACTCCTGTGAGAGTACTTGCGTTTTCCAGGGCACCACTATGCTGATGGCTCAGCAGCAGCACCTCTCTCCAGCATTTGAAACTGGTATGTGTACATATATATATATATGTCTGTCTGCTAGGGGATATTGCCATTATCCATGAATTCAGGCTTTTGTCCTATTTAACTTAATCTTATTTCTACTACTCCACTCCAGAGGGCCTTTCAGTTCTTCCAAAATTATATGCAAATCCTTCTTTGGGCAGTGAAAACTATGCTATTTATGTTACCATATATTATTACTTGTGCCACTGGCATTGCCAGAAATACTAAATGAGCCCCAAGACTGAAACTGTAGTATCTCCAGGAGTTACCTCGCTTGCAGCCTGAGAAAACCTTTACTGAGACAGAGCACTGGAATCTCCCTTAGTCCATTTGCTACCCACCTCACAGTTTCCTCCCACCATGTATTGTCTTCTCCATTTTATCCAATAATTTCACATGGGACACCATAAAAAAAAAGTGCTAAAGTCTGTCAAGATATGACTGAATGCCTCTTTTACCTAAAAAATAAGTTATTCAGGAAAGCTTGCAGAATTCTCTGGCAAGAATTTTGTTTGGCAGACGTACCGTAGACAAGCAGAGCTGTAGTTGCCCAGGGCATCTTTCTTGCCTTTCTTAAATTACTGTTTTCCAGCACCGCTTCTAAACCACCATAGATTAATTTCAAATACTTGCTGCTGAACTTGCAATTTCATGGCCATTTCTTCCCTGACTCTGGGATGGAGCTGGTCCAGTTCCTCCAATTTGCATGCACCCAGCTCTTTGAGATTTCTCCCCCCTTTAGATGTGGTCATTTCCATACCCTGATGTCCATCATCCATCTTCAGTTTGGCCTGAGATTCAGCATCCTCGTTCTTCCCAATGCCTGACACCGAACAGCCACCTCATTTGAGGGATGTATTTTGCTGTCTTTAGATTCCACCACACCCTGGGCACGCAGAAGCCACATTTCTTTCTTCTTTTCTCATTTATGACTCATGAACATTTTGCTAGTTGTTTTAATTTCCTTTGCAAGATCTAACACAGCTTGACTTTGTCAATTCTCACATTACCCCTGCGCTGCCTGACCTTTAACATAAAACTCTCTTTGCTGGTTAATCCCTTTTTCCATCCATTGCAGGCTTGTGGTTATTCATAATACTCTGTTTGTAGTAATTCTTCATCCAGTTAAGGCTTTGGCCTTTCTCCTGAGTGGTTTCCTCTCTTGCCTGGGAGTGCATTCCAGATTGTTGTAAAAGTCCGGTTGATTTCCCTGATTAATTCCCTTAATTTCTCAAAATTCTCCCTCTGAAAAAGTTAGCAGCAAGCTTCTTTTTAGTTTAAATTGAAATACCATGGGGGCATTCAATTCAAGGTATTTTCTATGAGAAATTCCTTTATAATGTCCTTACTTCTTATCAAAGCCAAGCAAAAATGTCTTCCCTCCCGTTGGATTAATGACACTTCAGTGAAGAAGCCAGACTTTTGCATCCAGGAGTAGCTGCATCTCATCATTACTAGCAGCATGATGGGACGCTAAGGTCCTCATTAAAAACACCACTCCCATGCTTGACAGTATCAGCCCAATGACAACAGCACAGAAATCCCTGTCCATATCCACCTCTGACCCTAATGATCTAGAGGAAAGTGCTAGCACTGCCCTCCTCACATGGCCCTTGGATGCTCCTGTCTTCCTCCTATCACTGCTGACACCTCCTAGATACTTCCTAGCCAAAGCACCGAAGGATGTGATTCATCGCTCCCAGGTTAGTGCTCGCATTAGACCACGTTTCTGGAGAGCCACCATGAGGTCCACTTACTCCTCTCCACCCCTGCTGCTGAGTCTGGGTCCCACGCATCGGCTCCCACACGTGTTCCCAGCCTGACCCAACTATTTGCTGATCTTCTGCAGACTCACCCTGGAAGCTGCCATGAGAAACAACTGGTTTGCTTGATATAAAGTCAATCCATTTGAAAATTATTCTATTGACTTTCTCTTTCCTTCACCAGGTTTCAGTCAAATCTAAGCTCATTAGACCCCACTTTACCTTAGGCCCCTAATTAAGGCGTCACTTGGAAGTACCTGTAGGTGCTTGGTTGGAAACTAGGTGCCATCCTCAACCTCCAGGGCAAGGGTGACTCTGATCTAGACTCTCTCTCTCCACTCATCTTCTGGTCTGCTTTTCCTTTTCATTGCTGTCACCTTGTGAAGCTTTGTAATCCTCCTAATCCACAGGAACAGGCATGTTTTAGGAGCTTTCAGGCTTATGGGTTTTGGAAGGCTGAATTTTTTGGGACATAGGTACAAATGGGATGTCAGATAGCTACTCTGCTCTGTAATCTAGGAGGAACTCTTCATGCTATCAACCTCTCTCCGGTGGTTTTCAGCACTGTAATCGAATCCATAAATGACAGAAGTATCCTGAACCATTTAATCCTCTTTTCCATATGTTGCTTTAGTACCGTCAAAGGACCTAGCCCTGCTCCTTCTCTTCTGTTGGCTTTGTGGAGGTAAGATCAGGTCCTTAGACTATCTCTGTCCCGTGTCTTGAAACCTGCAGGAACATGCTCTACCTCCACCGCACCGGGGCTGACTCCTCTGACCTTTTTCCCAAACACGTGATTCTCTTTACAGCTAAGTAAGTGGCACACCACTAACTTGGGGCCCAAACAAAGATTAATACGACTGAGAACAATTTGCTGCATTGGTCTGGAAGAAAAGGTTTACAAGTGACTGGAGGGGTCCCACAGAGATGTTTCACCAGCACAAGGGGGAATGGCTGCAGTGCTCACACCAGCAATGCTCCACGCTGCCCAGCAAACGATGCATGTCATATGTGTCCCTTCCAATTTTCCCTCTTTCTGTGACAGTCTGCTAAGGGAAACCTTCAATGCATACAGCATCCAACAGGATAGTCCCCACACATGCATTTGGTGATGGGTGGAGTCTCCACGGTGCTTCCCTGATGGTCCCATGGGCTGGCACAGGGGACACGGTATGGGTGGGGTAAAGAGGAGATTGCCAAGGGGATTCTCGGCTGCTGGTCGGTGCCCAGGCAACCCCGGGGATGCTGCACCCTTCCATGCCACCCCTACCAGGATCAGGAGGGACTAGCCATGGGTCACGATTTTTGCACATGATGATAACACAGTGCTGCCAGGGGGCTCTGGGACCCCAGAGCAGGTCCCGCTGATGGATGCTCGGTGCAGGGTGACACTGGAGCTGATCCCAAGGCGGGACCCGAAACGGCATTCCCCTCCCCAGCGAGCTGGTGGTGAGCCTGTGCGTCCAAACACATCTCTTCTACTTGGGACTTCAAGTGCATTTTTCACATGGGAAAAATCTTGTTGCTGGTGACGGATCCAAGGAGAAAGCCGACGTGCGTTGGCTGAAGGCTGCCAAGTGCTGGGAAATGTTTGTTCTAAAGAGGTGTATGAAATTCCTCTCTAAAACCAAAATGAACCCGGTCTGCAATAGCTGTCTTGGGTCTGAACAGGTGGACAGGGTGATGAGGCAAGGAGGACTTACACACCCAGAGGCTATGTAATAAAACTGAAAGTTTTCAAATGCAGCCCAGTTCTTGTGAGTGCATCATCCTGTTTTCTCCATGCAGATTCAAATCCCATGCTTGGGTTGAGATTTTTTTACCTGAAAAGACCTAAGTTTGAGCTGGCATGGCCACAGCGGCATAACACGATTTTTCTCCTTGCATGGACATGCAGCACACTCTGGAATCAAATTCTTCACCTTCAAACCCTTCTTTTGCAACCTGTGGTGAACAAATTTATTCTTATTCATTTTCTTTTTCGCTGTGATTAACTGACTTTCTTGTTCTTAGTCTTTTATTCTTACTCCTATTACTATTCTTATAGGTTTTCCTATTTTCTTGTTCCAATTCCTATTCTTATTCTTTTCTTCTTCTTCCTCTATCTCTTCCTCTACTATTGCTATTGCTGTTCCTATTATTATTACTACCATTACGATATTGCTATTACTGTTACATCATCATCACCATTACAGGCTGGAGCCACCCTTCGCACCAAAATGTGACCATGCTGTGTGCTGCACAAACACAAAATGTCCATGACCCCCATCCCAGAGCCTTCCCAGTTTATGTGCCAGGGAAGAGCAGGACAGGACAGTGGGGGCAAGTGGCTTGCCCCCGCTGCCTCCTTGCTGCCAGCTGGCTTTGCCCAGGATTTGGGATGTGGCCACTGGAGACCGGCACTGGGGACATGTTGGTGGTGGATGGGGACAGGGACGAGGGAGACTGGTGATGCAGCCCCAGCCACAGTCGGGTGAGGCTGTGGGGCCCTGCGGGCAGAAGAGCCAGCGCACACAGCCATCTGGGTAACACAATAAAGAGCTCTTGGCGTCTGAAAATAAAGGGTTATCCATCTAAAAAAAGCCCTGTGGTGGGGGTGAGGAATTATTTAATGTCTAAGTGGAAAGACTCTTACTTCTGCATCAGATTTAGGCTCAGGGAATTTGTACGACAATTTCATTTTAAAAGCAGAGGCTCACCAAGCTGGTGCGTGGATGATGATAATAATAATAATAACAACAATCAAATATTATTATTTACAGCTTGAGACAGTGCTTTTGGGCCACTACACATGGCCCCACTGCGCAAGGCACTGTACAAATACCTAAATGAGTATACCCCTTCCTCCCAGCTGTTCAATCTTAAAACTAAACAGCAAAACGTGGGGAAATGGGGGCACACGAGGATCTGAACACCTGGGCTTTCCCTGCCTGTTTCTGGCAGGGTTGAGTGAGAAAAAGATGTGGGAGGCAGCAGGGTGAGAGGGATGGAGCAGAGAGGCAGGGTGGGATGAGTGCTGTGGGGATGAGCCTGCCAGCCCACAGCGGCAGTACGGGTGAGCAGGGTGGGGGATGAGGACATGTCCTGCAAAGGGACAGGGCATCGAGGGGGAGCGTGTCCCTGCAGGGAAACAGGGCATGCGTGGGAGTTTCCCTGCAGAGGAGCAGGGCATGGATGGAGAGGTGTCTCTGCAGAGGAGCAGGGCATGAATGATGATGTGTCCCTGTGCAGGAGCAGGGCATGGATGGGGATAGCCCACCACAGCCCCCTCTGCTCACCCTGCTCCCCACTGAGGGAACAGACAGGTTACTGCTGCCCCTGGCATCATGCCCACCCCAGACCTGGGTTTGTGCAGGTGGTGGCTTCAGCTCTCTAACCCGCTTCAGCCCCAAACCTGACTGGGACCAAACCCACACAACACAGGCTCCCTGCAGGTGCAAGCGTGTCCTGTCCACAGGCGCTTCTCCAGCTCCTGTGAGAGGTGGCTGGACCCACAGGCCCTGGGGGTTCCCCCACCCCTGCATCCTGCTTCACCCAGCAGCAAGGAGGGGGGGAGGCTTCCTGCGGCCAGGGTCTGCACCTGCACGCTGGGCTGATCCTGCTCCTTCAACAGTCCTGGGGCAGCTGGTTCGGATGCTCCATGTTCCCCATGGGGTTACCAGGTCGCACTGCTGCTTTGATGGGCTGTAGACAGCATCAGAGCAAAGACATGGTGGCCACCGGTCCTCCAGTAAGAGCAGAAAACCACTGGATTTGGTGCTTGGCCTGCTTGTTTCTGGGTGTGCTATGTGTTCAGGTGGAATTCATCCCAAGCAGCAATTTTTTTTGTGCACCAAATCACAATGTGATTCTAAGAGCGAATCTACCAGAAAGGGTTGTCTTAAAAATACTGTGAATAACCAGGCCAAGGGAGGGGACTTCCATCTTGTCATGCCCTGTGACACCTTTCTCTCTCACAGTGCTTCCTGCCAGTGGGATTTCTCCTGCCTGGGTTGATCAAGTCCCAAACCGGGGACTGTCGGGGGGGTGTCGGTTGCCACTACAGTCACCCATCCTTGCCCTGAGCTCAGCTGTCCTGTGGGAAGCTTCACATGCCTGGAGGGTCGCCGGCTGCCCACCCTGCTTCTGCAGGGGCCCAAGCACGCTCCCAGGGCACACGGACACTGGGGGAGGGGGCATGAACAGGGAGTCAAAGCAGCCACTGAGCAACCAGGGAAGCCACCATGATGGCTAGGTGTGGATATGGCCTCCTTTGAGAAGTGATGGCACTGCCATTCTCCAACTTTTACCTTGCTGATAGCTCCATCGCTGCCTCTCCCAGTGGTGCCCAGGAAAACGCAAACTCCCAACCAGCACTGAGCTTTGCTATGGGTCCTCAGCCCCCCACAAGATGGGGGGGGCCAATGTCGACCTGGGTCTCATCTCTCATCGCTGCCCTGTTTTGCATCAAAGTGGAGGGTGCTGGCAAAGACCAAGGTCCGGGCTGCAGCAGGGCCATGCAGGGTTACTCTGGAAAATATGCGCGCTGATATTTTATTCATCTAAAGCTGAAGTGGTCGGTATGAAAGAAAATAGCTTGTGGTCTTTCATACCCAAGTCAATGAATTCCTGGGCCTTTTATAGCTCAGGAATGCTGGGCACTCTCGGTTGGTTTTACAAGGCTGTGAAGCCGCAGCTTAAGGTCTGGATGAACATCAATCACGGCGGGGACGATGACAGCTGCTCGTGTTTTGCCCAGCTTCCAGGCGGGTATCGCACTTCTGCACGTTGTGCCCTGTTTTCCCCATTTGCTTTGGTCTGCAGAGAGAGGCTTGTGGGACCACCGCATCCACCAGTTTTAGTGCTGGGATTCAAGGAGTGGGTCCGTGCCCAGCACGTTAGTGCAGTGCCAGCATGGGATGCAGCTCAGCACTGGCCTCGGGCATATCCCTGCACTTTGCTTCCCCCCCCCCCCCCAGGCTACCGTTTGAACAGCACTCTTGCACCGCAGGAGCCAGGAGGAGTGTTTCCCAAATTTCCATGATCTCTGTAGTAAGAGCTACAGACCTGTAAGAAGATGGGGTTTGGGGTCCACGCACTGTTCTTTCTCAAGCCCCCATCACTGCAGGCTGACAGCCGGGAAGGGCAGCCCAGCATAGACCCCACCGCATACCACCAACCCACCAGGGCTCTCCCACCCCTATGGTGTCTGCTTTCTGGGTGAGCCGCTCATCCGCCACAGGGTACCCAAAAACGTGTCTAAGGGTGATACAGGAGCACAGCAGGATGCGCAGACCCAGCCCAGTTTGTTGGGTTGCATCCAGACCCCACATTGGGGAACCCGATAGCAAGCAGACACCTTGCAGCATCCTTCCTGCCAGCAACGGATGCTTGCACTTTGCACATGTTTCACTGCAGCATGCCTTTAGTCTGGCCCCAAGAAGTATTTAATGATGTGAGAAACCACAGCTTTTCCCCAAGAACGCACGCCACCTCTCTTTGTACGTTTGCTCCTCTACAACATACGGAGGAGAGGGCCCTAACATGGTAACAAACCAGAGCAGAAGAGATGTCGCAGCTGTATAGTGCACTAAATCCAAGTGAATCCTGAAAAGGTCTTGTCATTTTGGGTGGGACTTGACTTGTGATTTTTGAATGCTTCTAAATGGCAATTTTCTTAATATTTTTAGCTCTTCTGAGCTCTCTCCCTATATATGGCAAGTAAGGACACCACCGCCCAGTACTTACTTTTGGGAGTATGCAGTAATCAGGGATTTTAATGTTTAAACAAATTGACTCTGGAAGTTTGCTTCTTTGCATGTTTTTTCTTGAGGTTAACATGCAAAATGTACTTAACCTCAAGACAGTGTTACAGTGATGGTCTCATTTTTTGGCTGGAGCATCCATGCTGAAGACACAACCCAAAAATGGGATAAAACCCTTCCTTGTTATACCTGAACACAGCTGGCCATGAGGCTTTTCCCACCCTAATACTGGTTTGGTGTCTGTTACTTTCTTTTCTTCCATGGCCTTGAAAAACCAAGCTAAGCCCCAGATTTTACTGTCAAATCTTGACTTGAAGAAAGTTGAAAAGCCACAATCTTAGCAATCACCAAATTTTTGTTCTTGGTGGTAATTAGCCAGGGCACTACAAATACTTCCAGCTGCCATGTCTTAAAGATGGAGTAATCAGATGGGTCAGGCTGACCTGTGCTCGCAAGGGGAACACGAGGTGCCAGGATGTGGGTGAAGCAAACAGCTGCTCAGGTTTCTGTAAAACCCCTGGATCTTTGCTGACACACTCCTGCCTGGGGCAGGTTGTTTTTTTTAACGTGTACAAGGATTTGGAGAGAGGAGGTTGGGACAGGCAGAGGAGAACCCATAGGAGAGGGATGCCCTTAATGGCTTTCATGCCTTTCATGCCTGCAGCTCCCTGGGACCCGATTCAGGAATTTTCTAACAGATGCTTTCAAGAGCATGTGAGAGCCTGCTGAGCAAACCTCCCTTACTCAAAGCCAGACACTTGGGTAACTTTTGCTCCCCTCCCCCTGTTTATTCAGTTGCATAAGCAAACATACAAGCAATATTTTCACCGGGCCAGAGCATTCCCCTTGCCCGAAATGGGATCTGATCTTTACTCCTTACTGAGGACATTACAGTAATCCAAGAACATCTAGATACACAAGGTATTTACGTATCTCACTCACATTGATCCAATACCTGTCAAATAAAGAAGCCCCAGACCCTCAAGAACAAGAATAAAAAAAAAATCAGTGGGAATGCTCTGCTTAGCAGCAACGTAGGGCTAAAGGATCTTCAGATCTTCGCCAAAGTGTCTCATGAAGTTTCCACCCCCATTTCCTTCAAATGAAGATGATCTCGCTAAAATCCTGCTCTTCTTGCTTGGCAAAGCTCTCAGTTTGATCCTCTGCTTTGCAGACCCACTGATTTCATGCCCACATACACCTACCGGTGGCACCTGCTGTGGGGCCTTTCATTAACAGCTATGAAAAACAGAGAAGATGCAACCTTAAAGTCCCCGAGGTATCACTTTTTAGTCTTAGCACGTTGTGTGCAAAGCTAAGGGAATTGTTTAAAAAGTCCTTTCTTCTTGGGGACTGAATATATTCACACTGGAAAAGTGAGAAAATAAACATGTTTATACATTTATTATATACAATATTAAGGCACAAGTTTAAACAGCAAAGAGTAAGAAATCTTTGGCTGACCAACAATATCAGTATTTGCTGTGGGTGACACATAACATTCTTAATTTTCTCCCCTATGTACAAATAACCCTCCAGCTGTACAACATGTACACCAACTTCTCTATACAAGCAATGACAATAAAAAATGTCAGTATTTTACAACTAGTTACCAACCTCACCTGGAATGGCTACAGCACAGTTTCCCAAAACACAAAACAGTTCAAAGAGCTGGGAAAACCAGCACAAATGGAGTTGCGCCCCTCTGCCAAGAGAGGCTGATATATGGCAGTAGAACTCCATGCAAGTCCTGCTAGTGCTCGGGCTGGGGGGTGACCCACTGGTCCTCCAGACCTTTCCTCCAGGAAAACTAACATCTCTTGAGTTCAACACAATTGAGGAGAATGAACCTTTGGGTTTATTTGAGCTGTTTCCTACACCATAGTCTCTAACGAACAGTTTCCCATATGTGACCATGAATCTGGGGCAGCATCAATTGTGAACACACCTTTGGATACCAGAAACTGGAGGGACTGGGGTCTCCATGAGGAGGAGGAGGAGGAGGAGGACTGCGGTACTCTAGCTGACTTGAGAGAAGCCGAGCTGAACCACTACCAAACATAATAGAAAGTCACATCACGCACGCTGATCCAACACTGTTTCTGCTGGATGCCTAGCTGTCTGCCTGTACACAACTTATTAAACAGTTTCATCAAAAGAAATAATACAGCTGGCAATAAAATGCTTAGGGACTTCCAAGCACCTGGGTATCCTTATTCCTTGGAGAAAAATGATGAAAGGAAATATTCACCATAGTTTTACTTGTATTCCCTTGCTTTGTCTTCCTCCTGCCCCATTCCTACCACAGACGCTTGAGGGAGGGCCACAGAGGTGGGCCACACACAGACCCAGCTTTTAAGCAAACACAATGTTTAAATTAACTTTAGAGAAAAATATAAGATTATTTTACAAGGCATATATTAAGCTGCATAACATCTTCCAAGGGTTTTACACATTTGGTTCCACAATGCAAAGCTGCTAATACTTGAAACACACAGTTTGCTTGCCCGCACAACCTACCTACCACTACTTCGTTTAACAAGTGCAAAAATCAGAAAGAGGGCGACACCAACGTATGTCTAATTCTATGTACACGGAAAAATAAGTGCATAGATTTAACATAGCAATTTAGTTTTTTTTAAAAAAAAGGTATCAGCCAGGCAGTACTGAGTGCAAGGCGCTGGCCCCTGAAGGCTCTGAGGTTGCAAGGACTTCAGTTTTCAGCAAAAGCAGAGTTTAAAGTGCCTGGTGTTTTCACAATCAAGGGCTCCAATTCAACACCTACATGAAGGGGTGACCTTGAGACAGCCCTGAGCACACGATTACTTCCCACTTTTCCACTCTAGGCAGCTTCACGTAAAATCCCATCACCCTTTTTCCCAAAGCCAAGTTCTTCTTAGTGTCATTACGGTCCACCACAAGGTTCAGGAACCACAAAGCCAATACAAAAATACCTCACAGAGGAAAATTTCTCCATGAATATGTGCAGTGCACGAAGCAAATGGTATGCCATGATTAACACAGCTGGTGAGTTGGCTGTCTTACAGGCAGTTGCCACCTCTTACAGAAATCAGGGACTAAGCTGAAAATGAGAAATGTTCCATTCTGGGTAAAACAAGGCTGAAAGAAACTGCAGCGCAGCACAGAAAACAGATGATCCTCACGTACTGCTTTGCAGTTAAACCCTTCCTGACCTGATCCTACACCCCTTAATGCCCAATCCCACATCAGCTTGAACAGCAGGTTTATATGCTCCAGGAATGTAGGATTTGGCTGTAGACATTGAAAATAAGGAAAAATCCTGTTCTTACCACAAACGCGCTGATTCGACCACTACTATGAACCAGTGCATGATAAAAGGCACCTTCGGATCTCACACGCAAACCCAGCTTAACTCCACTGAAAACACACCCACACAACCCCCTCTAAACAAGCTCTGCAGTGCACAGCCCTTTGGGGAACTGCCGGGATCCTCTCCTGACTTTCCCTCCTGAAACCTTCCCATCGTTACAAAAGGGATTGCTTCAGCAGGGTCCTCCTCCCCCCCCTACGTTCATCCTCCATGGGAATTCCAGCCAACAACTGCTCCTACCAAAAAAAGAAGTCTCAGCAAGCTCTGAGGTCGCAAGACATGAATATTTGCACTGTAAATCCAGCTCCAAGAGCAACACTTGTCCAGCCAGGAAAGAGGCACCTGACCTGCCTGCCCAGGAAAACCACACCACACCACTTCAAACAAATACTTACAAGAACCTGCTGTGTACACCTATGGACCAATTATTCACCAAAATTAAGCAGTGAATACTTTTGAGAAATGAGTTGATACTGAAGAAGATGCAAGTTTCTCCTGGGTTATTCAGAAACTCCCTCTCACTTCAAAAAGAGCCAGGATTTCGCTCCCTGTCCCAGCTGCAGAGAGGCAGGAAAACAGAGCGGCAGTGTGCACCGAGTCTGTAACTTCACTACCTTCTCTTTACACCAGAAAATGCAGTTTCTTTCCCCTCAATGATCCCCTTCTCACGCCACCTTCCGTTTTCAACATGCCTTTCTGCTCAGAAAATCCCAGACGTTCATTTCAGCGCTCCTCTTCAGCGCTCCTGACTTCTTGCCTGGTCCAAAGTCTCAACATATCAGACTCAAGCTTCGTTTCGGTCACAAACTTTCTCTATCTTTCTTCAAACTGTCAGGGTTAGTTTTTAAGGTTGTCACACCGAGGACCATGTTGGACCTGGCTGTATGCACACGAAACCCCAGAGGTGCCGCCCTCTGCTCAGATGAGGACTTCCATCATGTCCGTATCTGGAAACTCGGGCTTGTGGAGCAAGCTGCTCACTCTGCCTTTGCTGTCAGGTGGCTTCCCATGGCTGGAGTTCTCTGCAATGGAAAGAAGGGAAATCTGGTCTTCAGCTCAAATTGTTCAAAGCAAATATAAACCTATTTTTTGGGGGGTGATGGTGAGGCACGTCTTAACTGTACATCCTACATACTAAAAAACAAATTTGATCAGGAGGCTGAGAACATGTAATGCTAAATTCCCTGCACAATGACAGCCGGTGTGTCAGTGTGCACAGACCCCAAGGGCAGGCACAAAGACGATATTTAAGAGATACAGACCAAAGTACCTCTCTAGCTGTGGCCCTAGAGAGAAACAGGCATTTGTGAAAGGTCTACATCACTTTACCAAGTTACTGCTTGTCATCTGATCCACAGTAGCTCTCCACATGTATACTCCTATTCTGCATCAAGTAAAAAATGTAGGAGTTTAAAACATCACGAAGACAGTACACAATTAGGTAGGTGGTTTAATCTAAAATGTATTACTTTGCTAGTGGGATGGGCTAAGAAAATGTATATGGCCAATTATCACAATGTATGATAACTGTTGTTAGGTGTTTATCTTCGTCACAATAGTTCTTGACAGTCAAATTCAGGGAGAAGGACTCTTAGTTTCTTACAAGCAGGAAAAGATTGAAAAGCTTTTTTAAGAGTACCTGGAGATAAATTCCAACCTGGACTGCCCAAAACACAGTAACCCAGAGTGTCAAGGAACCAGTGATATTCAGTCCTATTAATGATACATGGCACATTTTTAGAGGGAAGGTTTGCTTTTGAGACAAGATGAATGTGCAGGAAACAGGCCTTTTCAAAATAATGCGTGTAAAATAAATGTCTCCCTTGCTAGGGCTGCAAACCAGCAGTTTCCACCTTTAAAAAATAATTAANCCTCCACTTTCTCCTTACTATTTCCCCCCAGGTTTCCTTTAAAAATTAGGGAGAAAATGGTGCTTTCACTAACCATGGTTTAAGTTGAAAAAAAGAGAAGAGTCCGAGTATCTGAGTAGGTGTGGTGTTTTCAAGGTGTGAAACTATAATTTTAGCTTTGGCAGCATGAATAATTGCACTTGTTGGAATCTCGGCCCACCACAGGTTAGCGGAGCTTTACGGAAGCTGCCAAGCACCAAGGTCTGCAAAGCCACACCAGACAGCCTTGGAAGGTTCTCTCCCTACAATTTTAGTTTCCCTGAAGAAGCCTCCCCACCACCTTACAAACTGTGAAGGCATCACCTCGCTCCATCAATACTGGGCTGTCTCCGGGGATCTGCTAACAGCCCTGGGGGTGCTGGCATTTCACACCAATGTGGGGATCTGGCAGAGCTCACCCAGTTTCTCACCGGCCACTCGTGTCCCTGGGGGCCGTGGGGCCGGGCTGTGCGATGGGGTGGTACCCAGTCGTCCACGGCCAGGGAAGGAGGCAGCAGCGGGCCAGAAGAGCTCAGCGCTTTTGTCCGTCTGGGTGCTGCTGTCTTTGCTGCCTGTCTTCGCGTGGGAGGCCGCCGGCACTGGGACGGGCATGCAGGACAAGGAGGGCAGCGGAGGAGGCAGTGAGGGGCCCGATGGGTGGTCATGGTGCTCCTTCCCCAAGAGCAGCCCTGAAAACACATGGGGGTCAGTCACATCACAATCCATGGAAAGTGCTTTGGAAAGGAGTCACTGGGGCAATGTGTACCGTGGCCAAGCTACTTCTGCTAAGATCAAGCAGAAGGATTAGGACAAAGTGAAGGATGAGCCCAAGGTTAACCAAAAACTGAGCTCACCTATGCTTCCCTTCCAGATCTTCTCTTCCTTCTTCTCCTCAGCTATCTGGTTGCTGGTGAGCGAGGTCTGGCGTGAATGCACGCCCGTAGCAGCAGCGATGGAGGGGACAGACCGAGCCGGTCGCAGGCTGGCGCTGTCGGCTTTCCCAGGGTCCTTCCGTGACCGTTGCTGAAGGACCTTGATCATGGCATCCTTCTCAATTATTTTGGCATGGAGATTCTTTATTCTGCCAAAATATGAATGCTCTGCTTACAGGAATGAAAAAAGGGTCTATATGGGCAGGTTTCCCCACCCTGGGGCAGCAGGATGGGTGCCCGCGTGTGTGCCCTGCTGCTCTGTCCCCTCTGGTTTTGAGCAGCTCAGACAAGGCAGGTCCCCCCAGTTTCTCTGAGGATAACCACGCACTTGAAATCAGGCAGTGTTTCTAGCTATTAAGCCAAAACTGGGAACTCTTTTCTGCAAGGTTAACTGAATCCATCTATTGCTATGGCTTCAACAACCCAGCAGGAGCAATGAGGGCAGTATCTTGACCAGGCTGCAGATTGCTACCTTCACCGGAACAAAAACACAAAGGCAAATTCCACCACCATAATACATAGGGGGCCAAATCTAGAAACCCTCCTTTGGCAGTCTGAGTTAACCCCATGGCTCCAGTCTGTCGTCCGCTGGAGTAAAGACCTGCTGAAGTGAGTGGAAAGGTTCCCTTTAGTTTCTCTAACAGCTGGGCTGGGCTCTTGCTTCTCCCTCACCACTACAGAAACAATCAGCACACGGTGTGTAGAGCCGAGCAAAGCTCACTACTTCTCTCATACAGGCCCTGAAGACTCTCAAATCACAAAAAAATAGGATTATCTGAGACTTTTCTCCAGGAATGATTAACACCAAATCATACTGAAAGACTGCAAAGCCACATTTAAAAAAAAAATAATTGTACATGTACAGTATGACAGCCAGATGACTATAGCTTGACTGTGATGTACAATACGTAGTCCAATGCAGCTGCATTTTGTGAAGCAGTGAAAGCTAAAATGCCACATCTGGAAAACCTATATGTACAAGGGAGATAGTAACTTCATGTTGGGGTTAGTCTCATAATCAGATGTCTAATTCGCAATGAAAACACAAGATCCTAATCTGTCTTTAATGAAGCCAATGGCAAAACTCACTGGAGGCAGGATCAGCTTGCATCTGTGAGTGGAAAACAAAACCCAAACCCAGTAAAAACAGTCACTGATATTTTCCACAAGCAACAAATACACCTTTTTTATAAAAGTGTCTGCACAGCAGTGTTTTTGTAGGGAAGCCAGCATTGAAGAACAGATTTTAAATAGTTTTTCAGTAAAAACCTAGAGGAATACACAAACTTTCTCAAGGGATTTTTACTCATCAAAAGGCCATTTTTCACCAGGAAAAAAGTCTGGATTAAAAACACTGCCCAGGTCTAACGCTCATTGAACTATATGGCCGCATATCCACTTATGTGCTGAAAATGGAGAAGTATGTGCAACAATGAACGTTACTCTTGCTGACTCCCTGTACCCAGTAAAGTTTATTTTATATCTTCTACTACTTGTAAATGCATCTTTTTAGTGGTGCTCGTGGTGTTAAATTTTGCAGATTTGTTCCTAAATGCTAATGTGACCATCACACAACTTGGATGTGGGAAACCTAGTGTATCTAGAAAGAGCAGTAAGCAGGCAAAGAGTGAAGTACGAGGCAAAGGCAAGCCCTCGTGTTGCTGATTACGTAGGAGTGGGATTACAACTTCAGCTTTTACAACCAGATGTTCTTGTTTCCAGAGGGGGATTTTCACAGAGATTAAACAAGCATTCAGTTTCCTTGCATGCCAACCTACTTTTAATAGTGGAACAGCCTCTGCTTTGTAAGAACGTAGTTTTTGGCACAGAGAAAGTTTAACAGGAAGGTAGGGAGGAGGTTATCTAATGACAGCAACTCTTTAATCCCTGTTTTAATGCTGGAGAGCAAAACTAAGTCAAAGTGAAGCTAAGCCCATCCTTTCCAGGCATGCATGAAGGAACAGAAGGGCATTCTGGTTTATCTGAACCCAGCCCAAACACCATGACAAGCAGATACGGCATGACGGCTGCTTACGTGTACTCCATGTCCTGGCAGCGCCGGTTGGCTTGCACAATCTCCTCCTCCTCCTGCCAGCCCCGCACCTCCAGCGTGCTCTCACCGTAGCTGCCATTGCGTGAGTGGCTCGGGGCCGAGGTGTCCCTGGCAAAGGGGTTCAACACAGTGAGTCAGGCTCCTGAGACCACGAGGGTGGCTTTTGCAAGTGAGATTGGCACTTGCAAAGAAAACCCAAACCCACCCACGATCAAAGATCAAGCTAGCAATGGTTGCCTGTCAAGTGGATGGCTATCTGGCATTGGGTCACCTTGCTGCAGGCTACTCTTGACTTGGGTTTAGTCATCAACGCCATTAATTAACCACGCTGATGGAAAAGAGAGCACGCTGAAATCGTGGGCAACCCCCATGGCGCTAACAACCGTCCTGAAGGACAGGGTCAGACATCAAAGGGACTCATTCTGGGGAAATGGTCCCAAGTCAGCAACACTACATCGCAAACAAGAAACCAAATTGTATGCTTTGGAAGTTGAAAAATAGCACAGGAAATGCAGCCTAGACTGCAGTACAAAAGAAAAGGATCATCCTGAGTCACGCACTTAACCGCATTTCAAAGGGAAATTTCATTTTAGGATGTTTTCAGGGGATTTGGCTTCTAAGAAACTGAGGCGAGAAGTTAATTATCCCATCCTCCTCATCACTGGAAAGCCTTGCTGCAGTGCCTTGTGTGCTTTTGGGCACCAGGCTTTGACACAAACTGGAGACAGTCCAGACAAATGTAATGGGAATAGGAAGGGGTTTGCACTAGGACATGTGAGGAATGGCTGAAGGAAGGAAGGAAGTTAGTTCAGGTCAGGGAAGATACAAAAGGGCTATCTTTCTTCCAACATTTACAAGGCTGTTATAACATCAACAGTGATCTGTTGTTCATCGTGTACACTGGGGAAGGACAAGAATCAGTTGAGGTAATTTGCAGTAAAGAGGTTTAGCTTAACTATCAGGAGAACCTTTTTAATTTGAAGCTTAATGAAGCAGTGAAAGAAGGGACTTAGGCCACAAAATTTCCCTCATTACAGGGTTTTAAAACTAGGTTAAAGAGCCACGTTGCAGACCGTAGGATGGATGCAGCCATATACCAACAGTCCCTGCTCGCTCCATTGGTGCAGTGGGGAGGAGTTGCCTTACCTATACTGTGTAATTTGGCAGCCCAAGACTTTGCCATTGAGGCCACTGCTTGAGTCTGGTGCCTGGATTTGATAAACTTTTAGACCTGGTCAGAAGGGTAAATCCTGTCTTAACCTGTATCTCACTGGCATGACACCACGGAGAGGTGCATTAACCCTGGCAGCATGACTCAGCAGGGAAAGGCAAACAAAATCCAGCCTTAAGAAAATACCCATTCCTTATTATTTCCCCGTGCTTTCCATGGTGAAGAAAGCCACTTGCTTCCAGCAAGGCCATCTTACCTCTCTGTTGCAGCTGTGGCCACGGCATTCATGGCAAAGTGCCTGATCGTACTCTCCTCCAGGTACTTCTGCTCCCACTTGGTCATGTCAGCTTCCAGGGCCAGAATCCTCTCTTCCTTCTCCCGCACCAGCTCCATCAGGGCTGGGGCATTGTGCTCTGGGAGGCTGCTCGCCTGGTAGCTGCCCTGCCTCTGCCGGTGGAAACAGTGACAGATATTCACCCTCTGCCAAGTATGGGAGCTGCTGACCCTTCTTTTCCCCACTTCTCTGGAGCATGCAAAGACGTCCCTGTGTCTTTTGACAGGGGCAGGTAGAAACCCCAGACTAAATCTCTTAGGTTGCAGGAGGTTGCAGGCAGGTTGACCACGTGTGCAACCCCAGGGCATGCTTCTCCAAACCCTGCTGACAGAAGTAGGGATCTGGCTGCTCCCTGGATGTGCAAGGATTTCATAGGATACCCCAAGCCAAGGGAATGGGTAGGAAAAAAAGCTTGTAGGGAGAAGAATGAAGCTTTAAAAATATTCTTCTTGCTGGGACTTCATCACATGGCTGGGCAGTGCTCAGTATGGACAGGCAGTTATTACCAGAGGGTTTATATATAAAAGCAGAAAAAAAAGCGACATGTAACATAGCTACATGTAACCTATCTAAAACAGCAGCTGGGAAAACACCACAGACTTGGATTTATGCCTGTCTCTTCTGGCACATTAGTTCTCATGTGCCCTCAGGAGATGCTTTCCGTGGTGCAGCAGGTAACTTTCTGACTGAGAGGCAGAAGAACCCCAGGCACTGCAGGTTGGCTCCCATGGGATGCTGACAAGCAGCAATGGGTGTGTAACCCTTTGCATCTACACTGCAAGGAAAGCACTTACCCAGGCAGGATTTATCCCACCCAGTTATAGGCACTTAATTAAAGCACCTAAGTGGCATGGGTAGCTGCCTTGAGCTCCTCTCACTGCTGGTGGAGAGCAGAGGATGGTGATACAGTCCTTGGCTCAGCAGAGGTTGGATGGGATGCGTGCACACCAAGGGGAGAGGCACGAAGCTCTGGGAGAACTCAGTAGAAGTATATGTTTTTTTCAACAAAAAATGCAAGAGATTTGTTACATACCACAGTGCCCAGTATTGTGTTAAAGGGGAAACTGTGTCTTGGGAACTCCGACTTTTCATCCATGCTACACCACTAACTTCTACTGGCAAAGCTGTACCATCACAGCACAGTGAGAGCTGCAGCAACCGTTTCCATTTTCCAAACCACATTTCCTCCTTCTAGACACTTATCTCCTGCCTATAGGAAACTAGAGATACCAGGGGAGGGCTGCAGCCTTTGCCTTTGGTGTGGTAATCACAAGGAAGTGCAACATGGTGCAGCCCTTAGGAGGAACAGCTGCAACTCTGCTGCTGCAAAAAACAGTGCTTACACTTCAAATACTGTCAAATCCCTTTATTTGAATTTTAATTGTATTTTTCTCAAATGTTCTTTCATTTACACCAGCATTAGCATGTCATACCCCATGTAATTTCTTTGTCAGATTGGAGGAGAGCAGGCTAAGGGGCAACTGAGAAGAGCTATTGCGAGAAGACAAGAACAGCAAGCCCATGGTGGACAGGGCAAGAAAGACTTAACGCACTTATATGGCAGCAAGGAAGAGCCAAGATGGATGGGAAAGGTCTCCAGGGAGCAGCAGTAAGACTGATGCCATCGGAGGGGTGCCAGTGGACCTGCACTGCCCTGGGGCTGCTGGTGAGAACGGAATGCTCTCAGGTCTGGCCACCTCACAACTCTGCAAACTGCTGATACTGCCTGTAGAGCTATTTCCCAATCACACCCTGCCGGCAGGATCAGCCCCTCTGCTTTCTGGCAGCACAAGCTCTGTGTAACAGCTGCTTTGGTCTCCACTAATGGGTCATAAATAAGGAAGGGTTATTGTAGCAGATACGTGCATCAACAGAGATGCGAGTGAGCTCTTTAAGAGTTACAAGAGCATCATGCTTTGCTTATGTTGCTGGTTTTTCCCCAAGCAGTGGTTTGATACACTTAGTACATCTGCTCACTCTCCTCTGGAGCCAATGCCCATGTATTTGGCACTCAGTGCCAGCTGTAGCCTGGAAATCCTCCCTGCAACCTCCTCGTGATTTTTTTTTTTTTCACAGATGAGTGGACTTTGGGAGTTGGGGATGGAGGAGGAATAATGAAGGAATAACTGTGCATAAAATACAAGTGTAACACTATGCCTCTAAGGACACAGGACTGCCAAAAAACAAGGGGACATACATACACAGAAACGCAAATGTACATTTCTAGCCCATTCTGGACTGGACTGATATTTAAATAATTTATTGTCTGAAGATGACACCATTTGTCTCCAGATCTGTCATGGGTAGAGGTTTATGTGAACCGTGTACATCAGCTTTGCCCAGACAGAACAAATACAGCCCAAGCTCCTGCTCGCACCAAATCCCACATCATCCTACCTTGCTTTTTCAATGAAGGATCAGCCAAAATCTGTGGGCTAAATCTCACGCCCACATGTACCGCACCCTCCCTCTCCTCCTTCAGTGTGGAGCTGATCTTGCACAATCTGTGATTGCTGGAGAGAAACCTGGAAGGATGCTTTCCCCAGCAGGTGGTGGGGGCATACATGGGCACAGAGCCCTGCTTGCCCTTGGCCAGGGGATCCAGGACCTCCCAGCACTGCAGCAGGCAGGGCTCAGCTGTGTCTAGCAGCCCCACTACAGAGCTCCCCCATTCTTCACTGAAGATCAGGAGTTAGAATCATAGAGTGGTTTGGATTGGAAGGGACCTTCAAAGATCATCTAATTTCAACCCCTCTGTCATGGCCAGGGACATCTTCCACTAGACGAGGTTGCTCAAAGCCCCGTCCAACCTGGCCTGGAATGCTTCCAATGATGGGGCATCCACAATCCCATCCAAAGGAAAGGCTTAGGTGGAAAACCCAACGACCTGAACCCAAAAGCAAGGTGGCACCTGGCAGGGCTGCAAGCAACCATCCCTCTTTAAAAGCAATGCTGAAGGTCCTGTGCTGGCATCCCGCACAGACCGCCCCGTCCTCACCTGCTGCATCCGCAGCGAGTCCAGCTCCCGCTCCAGGCGTGTGCGCAGCCGCCGCTCCATCTGCTCCCTCTTCTCGCAGGCTGCCTGCAGCTGCGTCAGTGCCTGCTGCAACTTCTCCACCTTCTCCACATAGGCCTGCTTCCTGCGCAGCTGTGGGCGACAGGGTGTCAGCAATGCTGGGGGGCACCGTACCCCCACCCTGGGCTGCCAGGACTGCAGTGCACTTGCAGGCATGTACTGGGCTTGAGCATAGCTTTGGCTGTTTGCTTTGGAGAGTTTTCTCTAGAGGAAGGATCGTGCCCCTTTGATGAGCAGGGAAAGGGCACAGCAGGCATCGCTGGGGCAGCTCTACCCCTTTCGGAGGGAACACTGCCCAGATCTTCCAACCATTGGGGATCCGCTAGACATGAAACCCCCTGGCCATTTCTAAGCAAGAGCCATCACATTGATGGATACTCTTTGGGCAAGCACACAGGCTGGCCTCAGCTAAGAGGAATCCCAGTGGGTTTTATCAACTGGTGACACTCGGCACGTTGTCTGCACCTGAACAGTCTCTTTTTTTCAACCCTGTGTATCTGTTCAACGCAGATGGAACCAGCGGAGTGCCAGCAGCCAGAAGTGCTCCACCTGCTCTATCCTGCTCACGAGCTTGGCCATGCTGATGTATAGATGTGCTGGCAGCTAAAGCCAGGCCCTCCTTATGTATATAATGCAATTACTGAAGAGCTAAACATGACACAAGGATTTTGCAATACAGGGGTTTACAGCAAGAGA
Organism: Pandion haliaetus; assembly: GCA_013401275.1. Classification (NCBI taxonomy): domain Eukaryota; kingdom Metazoa; phylum Chordata; class Aves; order Accipitriformes; family Pandionidae; genus Pandion; species Pandion haliaetus. Next base: position 69,523 of record VYZV01022012.1, on the reverse strand, counting down.
TTGCTCAAGCAGCATACCCCAAAAGGAATTTGCAAGTGGACTGCAAATGTTCAGGGCGCTTAGCGGCTATCCCCACTTCTTCTGGCCTCCTACCATGCCACCAGGCACTCAGTGACACCACAGGGTATCGCTACTGGGGCTCACGGCAGGAGCTGGCATGCAAAAGCCCTTGGGGAGAGAAGGCTGCAGATGCCAGACACGCTGGGCATCAGCTGTACTGGGCACTGGGACTGGCAGCAAAGCCTGTGCTGAAACCTGATCCCCAGCCAAAATCCAGCACTGAGAAGGGGCGAACTTGTGGGGGCCAGGCACACCTGGGTGTCTGTGAGCAGTCCTCATCCCCAGGGAGTGTGGATGCTGATCTGAAAACTTGCCCATGGGGCAGCAGGATGTGCCTGCTCACCCCATGGGCTGCAGTCCCAACCTTGGGAAACTCAGTTCTCTTCTTCTTCCCCAACCTTCTGTCATGAATTTTCTCTTCACAAGCATGAATAAATTTACTTTCTAAAGATATCTGCCTTGTAGTAGAGAAAGCAACAGTGCACACAAACTGAAGCTGCAAACCCCAAAAGACCTTGACGAACCCCAAAAGACCCCAAAACACTCTCATCAGCCCCCTGACTCAGAAAGTGAGGGTGAATCAGTTTGAATGCTGGATCACGCAGACTTTGCCAAGCCTCAGTCAGACCCCATCTGCAGCCTGGGGGTTAATGGGGGATGCTCGAGGTCATTGCCATCATCACTAAGATCCTCTTTAGGACTTCTAGTCTCCCTCATTTGTTTGTACACTTGTTAAGAGACCTGAAGTTTTTCAGAAGCAAAACAGGAGGCAGAAAAATGCATTAACCCCAGTCAACACTGGGGAACTCGATAAATAAGAGAGGCTGGAGAGGTGCTGTGAGCTGGCAAGGCCAGGGCCAAAATGATATCCTAGTGCCTACCTCTTTAAGTAGTTAAATCACTACTGAAATTAACTGCAATGTGGGTTATGATATAGGAGCTATAGCCACAAAATATCTGTGTCTAAAAATCTGGGGGATGTAGTGAGAAGTTTGCTGCCTGTTCCTGGGCATGTGGAGCAAATAAACACTAGTGCTGGATCCCCCCAGCTCTGTGGGGCTCCCCTTCACCCAGAGTCCTCTGCTTAGCCCAGGACTCCCATGCTGCAAAGAAGGTTTTTTTCACTTGTGCGATGCTGGATTCACCTAGGTCTCCTCCCACTGATTACAATGCTAATAAAATCACTTTTTCTTGAAAGTCCTCTTCTGCCATCCTAAATCCATCCGTCACACATGAAGTGAAATACAGGCTTGTTCACAGCAAAAGCAAAGGTTAGCCTAAACAAACCTCCCCAGTCAGAGCCAACAACTGGCAGTATGACCTCCCTAGCCCTGCTGTAATCTAGGCTAACGCTTATGGCTCTCGGGGCTTTCCATGAAAATTAATGAGATTATAATCCGCACTAGTCACTGGCAGCAGCCCAAAGATTGCATTCCTCAGGACTTCATGACTTGGCAAGACAGACACAGTCGTGGCTTCTTGCTGAATGTGCTATTTTGGCAGTAGGAAGGTGCCTGTGCCACCTCACAGCTGCACCAGCGTCGATGGGAAAAGGGAAGGGGGCTCCTCCAGGGTTCTTCCTTGGCAGCAGACCTCATCTGCTCCCCTATGTCCTGCCAGATGCTGGAGGGTCCATCTGTACCACAGCAGCCAGAATTTGGCTTTGCAGCAGCCCTCTAACCCCTGGGGTTCACATGCTCGTGCATGAGTGCACCTCTGCCCGTGTGGGTGAAGTGATGCACATGCGTCCACCACCTTAGAAAACAATTTTTTTGGAGATATGCAACAAGACAGTTCCCACATTCATAAACTTATAGGGAGGTTCTTGAGCCAATTCTGACTTTTCTATCCTGTCTGTAGATTCATAAGTAAAAAATTCATGCACACATTTAAAAAGCTAAGTACAAAACGTTGTCATTTAAACTAATTGGCTTGTCAGTGCAGCATGCATTCGTAAGGGAGGGGGACTGCAATCAGAAATACATGATACTGAGCTCCACTGGCTCACAGGCACACAGACTCAAATAAAACAAAGCTTGGTGGCACCTGGAGAGGTACCAGTCCATCCTCCGGTTACAAGGTAGGATCAACTCTACCTAAAACCTGGTGCATGTCTGTATAATCTGTTTACAAAACTCTCCAGGGGTAGGGACTCCACAACCTCCCCCTGCAAACTACTTCATGGCTTATTTTCCTTTAGTGCCAGAAAACTTTTACCCTAATGCCTAATCTGGCTTTCTCTTATGCAATTTAAGCAAATTACTTCTTGTTCTGTTTCCAAATTGTGATCTACTAGAGCAAGAAGCATTTAATGAAACAATTCACACATTCACAAGATCAGCAAACTTGCCTGAACACTGCCCTTGTCCCAGGGATTAGAAAAATAAAGATGAAGAAGAGCTAAGGGTAAAAGGGTATGATCCAAGCAAATAAATCTGAGTAAAGATGAGTGGGTCTTGGAAAAATATCTGCTCTAGGAACATAACTCCAGTTTGAGCTATAGAATATCTATTCTACAGATACGAGATTTGAGTTAAAGACTGTAAGAGCTGGAGAATCCACTATCACTCTAAGTCGGGTGTTTCAGTGTTAATTACTCTGACTCTTTATTTCTGGACTGATTTGCTCAGCTTCAGCCTCCAAACAGTGCATTTCATTATTTCTTCTTACGTTAAAGAGCAATGTTTGATCTGGCTGACAGCAATCCCTTCTTCATGTTCATGTGCATGGACTGGAGCTCAGACACCTCTTCATTTTAATTGTTCACAGCAAAGAACAGCTTCTGGGCCCCAAATAAATTCTATAGCTGTTTTCTGAACCCTCTCCAATTATTCATTCTTCTATCCAAAGCATGGACCAGACAAAATTCCAGCAGCAGTCTCCTAAATGACATGTGGTGATAATACCACCTACATATTTTTGAATTAAATCCTTCTACTAGCAGGCACTCAGGATAACGTAGATTTACATAGTATGCTATCTTATGTTAATACAACTTAGTAGCTACTGCTTATTTCTCAAGTCTTGATTTAAAAAGCTTTCAAACTTAATTACCTTCTGGTGGTAGAAGAAATCTGGATGGATTTACAAAGCAGTGCATGAGGTAGAGCTCTGTTAATAATAATAGTCATTTTCATTTGAGTGATTTTCTGTTTCCCTCAATATATTCCAAATTATAGTAAAAATCCCAGGTTTAAGATGAAGGTTCAAAACTTCAACAATATCTGCTGCATATGTGTCAAACTGAGCTCCAGAAACACTGGAGGCTGTTGAAAAGGTGCTCTGATTTAGTGATGGAACAGGCCAAAAGCAATGGAAAGGGAGCACAGGAGCTTGGGCACACACCAGCAGCCACAGATTAGCTGCACTTCACCCAAACTGCATGACACTGCCTTGAACAATTAAAACATGCCAGCTGGGATAAAATTCATTTGAACTCCCCCTAGAATGAAAAAAAGCAGTTAAACACTACCAGATCAATGTGGGTTTGCTCAGGCTGAGGGCTCTGGCACACAAACTCTGGCAAATATCATTGCAACACCCTCACATGTTGTCACTAAGAGGTTACCACCTCTGTAACATCTACCATACGCTGGGCAGGAGGTTAGCAGCTCTCTAGAGGAGAACATTTTCCCTCCCCTCAGCTCCACCAGTCCACAATCCAGGATCCTAGCTCTGATGCCCAGCAGAGGCACATTTCTGTTAGATGACTAGACTAGAAACTGGCAACTGCGAAGCTCTTGGAGACAGAGCGCTAAGGCTGCAAACGTATTTACTACAACCCAGCAGGCGCAAGGTAGCTTCTCACACCACCTCCCTGGAAATATGAGTTTATGCTTCTGCTGCCTTCACTGGTGTGTATTCAGCAAGTCAATGTTACCTGACAATACCATACTGACAGTCTGTGGAGCAGCCAGTAACTAAATGTATTTCTTTCCATCCTCTGTGTGATGCCACAACTTCAGGAGCAGGTGTTCCCACCTAAAAAACGTTCCTTTATTCAGCCACTTCCTAATGAAACGCAAATAGAAAACCTCTGTTTGCCTTTAAGGCAAACAGTGTCAAGTGAATTATGTACAGATTAAAGGTATGCTAGCTCCTGCAGCTACCCCAAAGGGACTGCCCCAAATACACTGGGATGGTGAGCAGGCTTTAATCTAACTAACAAAGGAGCAGTTAAACTTAATGTGATCCTCTTCTTACTGCTGAGTGTATCTACCTGAGGGAATGGAGTTTTAAAAACGTTTCTAAATAGGAAGTCAGAATGGTCTAATGGTCAGGAACAAAACAGCAATGCCTTCAGCACTTTTCATAGAGTACCTTAAATCTTGCAGACTCTTAAGTAACCATTAGTTAGCCTAACAGGGGGTCTTTCATGCTGGATACCCTGATGAAAAACATTCAGATACCACTGAGGTCAATTCACCCTTCATCTTTCCAAGACAATGAACTGCACTTAAGTTACTTGCAGGTATTGAGAAAAGACCTTCCCTGCTCACATCCAGGGGCTCCTGTGGATTCACCCCTAGGCCAGCCTTGGGGAGGGTGCAGGTGGGAAATGAGGCACTGAAGGGGAACAGACCTGCCCAAGATCATGCCAGCAGTCTGTGCCAGAGCCTGAACCTCTACTAAGCTTCCTAGGGCAGAGGTTCACCAATGGCTTTCCCCTCACCAATGACCTGCCCACTCAGATAGTAAAGATTATGTTTCTTTTATTCCCCATAAAACCTCCTCCCTTTTTATTGGTCCCATGGACAGAGTTTTTAGGGCCAAAAAGGCCTGTTTTGATGGTCTTGCCTGATCTGCCAGAATGCATAGACTTTCAGCTAGTTATTAAATTTACACCTCCTGACTGAAGGTCCTTAAGGAACACAATAAATTAAGACTTAGAGACCTCCAATAATGGAGAACTGACAACATCACTCTTAGTTATAGTTAAAACTGAGCATTATTTTCACTTTGAATTTGTCTAACTTCAGCTTCCAGCTACTAGATGTTGTTCTGTATTTGTCTGTCAGTTTGAAGAGCCCTCTGTTCCTTGGATTTCTCTTCCTATTTGAACACCTATTTTCACTATCAGGCTTATAGGATCATTGCTTCAAGACCTCTTGGGAGTTTTGAACAGATGGCACTTCTTGGGTCTCATGGTATGATAGGTTTTTTTCAGATCTCAAATAAAACCTGTAGCTCTTTGTACCTCTAAGTCCTGTATGGTCTGCTTCCAGCCAGATCTTTTAAGACCACTGTGTAGATGTGAAGTTATCGAACCCTGCACTGCTGCGCTACTGTGCACATGTCAAAAGCGTTCTGGCATTTTTGGGGAAGAAATGGGAATGCACCAACATCATGTGTTTGTATCGCAGTCCCAAGTCAGTGAGCAGTCAGCTTTTTATTTGATATTTCTGTTAAGTCCTACCGTTACCTCAGCCACCAGCTAAGTTAAGTTTGGTGTTGCTCCTGGTTACACGTTGAAGGCTCTGCTCTGAAAACATCTATGGTTGTGGTCTCCTTTGCTTGCTTGTTTGGCTCAGTATTGTGTAACTACGCGTTTTCTCTATAAGAGGACCAGTACAAGGGGAGCAGGATGACCTGCCACACCACGGCTAGATGACATTCAGGACTTGGATGGAGAAAGCCCTAACCATGAGCCACCGCTATCCTCAGAGCACAGAAATGTTGCCCATGCCTCACCTCCTCTTCCAGTTTGATGACCTTGGCTTGCGCATTGTTTAGGGCCTGGTCGAGGATTTCAATGTGCCTCCGCTGGTCCTCATTAGCAGAGCGCACAGCTGCCAGCTCCATCTCCAACTTCTCCTTCTCCTTCAAGTGCTCTTTGTCTGGAAGAAAGACAAGAACAAGAGCAACTCCAGGAGGACAGCTCACAGGCCCCAGGACACGCACCAGAGGTAAGCTGCCACCTCCCTAGAAAAGCAAAAATTATGTGAAGCAGCAGCAAGTGGGTCCATTACAACACAGTGCTGAGACACAGCAGGCAAGGAGTTTCTACTGCCGAGGCTGAGCCCCTCAATGCCCAGCCTTACGTGAGCGCCAGCACCAGAGACAAGTGGCAGCTTGGGCTGCATCTGCAATAGCAGAGCTTGTGGGCCTCAGCACTGCCTCATAATTGTCCATTCTGCTGAACTACTAGCATGTTCCCCAGCAAAATTTTGGCTTGCACCAGCTACTCCTTTCCCACACAACACCCAGGCCCTGCCTGAGAACAGCCTACGTCAAAGACTGTTTATAGGTGCCAGCTTGGATGCTGCTGCCTTTCTCTAATGGGCAAGAAACCTCAGCCCCATGGATGTGGGCTATGCTGTGCCTGGTCCATTTTATTTGCAGGGATGGAGATCATGAGATACAGAACATGTAAAGAAGACAAATAATAAACACAGATCTGTGTTGGACAGCCTGAAAACAGAAAGAGGGGAAAGCAACAAGGAAATATAAGATAGGAGGCATCTGAACAGGCTTTCTCTGGCCATGCAAAGAAAAGGAGGATCATGGGAGGCATTTCAGCCCTGCGGGGGCCCCGGGTGACTTTCCAGTCCTGCATATCTTCCCCTCCTGTTAAGCACCTTAACGTGTCAGGAGTGAGACTAAAACATGTAGATAACCTCTGTGCCAAAAAATCATCCCTTTTTTGGATAAGATTTAAAACAATGTTTAAAAAAAAAAAAAATGGCTAAATTCAGTCAGCTTTGCTCACGTCTTTTTCTTTGGCAACAAATTGCAGGCCCACCATTGACTTTGCTGGCAAGCTGCCTGGGAAATGCTTGGCTCTGTCTACCTCTGCCCTGACAGTGCTGAGAAGCCATTTCACGGAACACAAGCATCACGGGCCAATCACTGGATCCCTGATGTTGGATTGTAAACAGTTAATGGTTGGAGCAAGCAGGGGATGGAGGTTTCATTCAGCACAATCTGATTTCAGAATCTGGCCTTCGTTTTGAATGACAACAAAAGTAGAGCACTTGGAAAGCCTCCAGGAAGGAAAATTTCCTCCAAAAATTTAATTTGGCATCAATTAAACGTTGTTTTGATTTTTTTAGTTTTTAAACACAGCATTACAGAATTTATTATTTTTTAACTGAAAAGTTGCTCCAAAAACATAAAAATGTGGAAAATCTGCCCCTAACATGCAGCCCATCCCGCCCAAGCGTGACCACTCAAGCTGGAATCCCACCATCGACCTCCCCCTAAAAAGGGTCATGAAACTCCACACAGCCAAAGCCAGCCCATTTCAGACCCGAACTACACTCAGAAGGGCCTTATTCTCCCTCAACTACAGGCAGGATGAGAACACATTTAATTTACACACTGTCGATAGATGCCTGCAGTGAGGTGAGATACCTAAGAGCTGAGCCATGTGGATCAAGGCACAAGTGGACGAGGTGAGCCCAAACCCACCTGGCTGTCTTCCCATTTATCCTAGAAGGATGAATCCAGCACCTCACAAAAAGAAACCCTGACAGCAACACCAGTACTTTGGCCTCTACAAAGCCCATGAGCAAAGCCCAGCAAGCGCTGCGCACACCATGCCACTGACCGCCACTACGAGCTGTCTCAGTATGACATGGCCTTAATCTTCCCACGTCGGCAAGGAATTTTATATTGGACATGCAGACCTCTTCCTTTCTTCAACGCAAATCCATTTAATTCAGTCATATTGACCAGAAGGAACATTAATATCTATTGTATAAAAAGTATGCATCTCGGCAAATTATCAAGCAGCTAATTTCATTAGAGGGTGAGGAAGCTGGAAGATGAATGCTATTTCAGCCCTATGGCACTCCATCATCTCAAGCTGGGACCACAATTGCTCTGCTCCAGATTTGAAACCCATGTTTCATGTTACACGTGAGGACAGCACATAGAAAAACAGGGCTTGGGACCTTCACTTCTAACTTTCATCCAGGGAACTTGAAGCACTCAGCTTGCCCTGCTGCATTATGTTTTCTACCCCCTCCCCAAAGGAGGACAAGATTATGCTGTACACAAAATAACCACTGAACCCACTAGAAAGCTGGCAAGAAAAATTTACTTAACAGCTCTCAACACTTCTCCATGTCAGCTTCTCCCTGCTAAATGCTGGAGGATCATTTTATAAGTACTTTCCTATATTGCATTAATTTTTAGTAAAGAACATACTTTGTTGAACATACCTTAAATTCTCTTCAAGTACATACAAGGTATCCTTAAAGTCTAAAAACACTGTTTTACTGTCCTACCCTTGCATATACCTTCTGCCCGGGCACATGCTCTTTACCTAACAGACTGCCACACCCCATTACTAACAGCTCCTAAAAGGCTTCTCTACTGCAGTTTACAGTTGTAATCTCACAGCTTTCCAACCACTGCCTCTGACTGTTGTACCTCAACACACTGAAGACATACACCTATACTCTCGCTGGGTAGAAGAGGAAATAAAGCAAGAGCCTGCTTCAGTGTTTCACAAACAGGCTTTGAGTTGTCAAGCTGGGTAGGTACACCAAGAGTAGACCAGTCTTGACCCTGCTTTGAAGCAGAAACATTAAACAGAAAGATACACTCAATCTGTGCCACCTCTTCACTAAACTCAGATGTGACCCCCAGCTTTTCACACATTATAGCTAAGTATCAACTTATTTGACCAATTTAATGATCATCTCAATATATCTCAAGCTGCTTTTCTCCTTGCTGTGATACTGCAGAGTGGTAACACGGACATACTTTAGAGACACTCCTTGTTCCTACAGAATTACCACTGCTGGTGGAAGAAAATATATCAAATTATGGCAGCAAAAGCCTAATTTGCCTGCAGGAGATTTGCTGAAAACAAGACTGGCTCCTATACCACATCCCTTGTGGTGTTTTCAACAATTTCTCTTAACACAAGTTTGCATTTCCAAGGTGGCTCTTCGCTCACAGCTGCTAATTCCACAGACACTCTCCAGTGACCGTGTCTTTCTCGAGTGAAACCTGTGGGACTTATTTAGCCTCTCGTCAGTCTTGCAATTCCTGACATGGCAAGTGTGTGGAGGACCTCTGCCATCCACCATCCATGGGCACGGGTGTATGTTACAGCAGCTGCTGCTGGTCACCCTCAGACCAGCTGATTCACCGGGATGGGGTACCAGAGTCGCCTCTTCTGCTCATCCAGCTCAAGCCAGGACTTCGCCAACTCCAGTAGCCTGACTTTCCCAAAAGGGTGCCAGGGCGGTGAGGCAGGGGGCTGAAGAGCACAACGGGCCCCTCATGCCCTGCCACTCTGCCTGGAGTGACCGGCAGAAGGAATCTGAAATGACGACAGGGCCTTGTTGCCTGTTCCAAAGACCTTTCAGCGGCTGGTTCCCACCCTATAGGAATAAGCAGAATAAATGAATAGACAGAGCCCATTCACACCATGTAGCCAGCCAGGAGGAGGTTTTCCACAGCTTTACTAAATTCTTTGCACATTAAACAGGGCCAGGTTTGCCAGGTCCAGACACTGACGTTTCCCTCCAGAGGAGCAGCAAAGCCACCGTCCGTTCATCTGTCCATCCGTCCCTCTGCCCAAGTGTCACTGCAGGCCCCCACAGCTGTGGTTTCAAACTGACTAGGCTGCGCCAAGGCAGGCCTGGAGCAGCAACGCAGAACTGGGAAATGAAGCATTTCTTTCCATTCCCACTGGCAGGTCTCCGTGAGAAAAAAAAAAAAAGATACAAATGCCAGGAGAGCTGACTGCAATCTTCTTCTCCTGCATTTTTGCTCAAACAGCACGCTCCCAACAGCTCTCTGGACTTTGGGCCACGCCAGCACCAAGAAAAGGCTGAGAAGCTGCAGGAGGTCATGCTTGAGTCCCTGAGTTCATTTTCTTACGTGGTGATTAACAGGGATTCTGCGCTGGAATTAATAACTATGATCAATTGTAATGTACTTAACAAATGCACCTCTCCTATGAAGACTGAGAAAGTTGGGGTTGCTTAGCCTGGAGAAGACTCCAGGGAGACCTTAAAGCAGCCTTCCAGTACCTACAGGGTGCCTAAAAGAAGGCCAGGGAGGGACTTTTTACAAGGGCATGTAGTGATAGGATAACAGGTAATGGCTTTAAACTGAAAGAGGGTAGATTTAGATTAGATGTAAGGAAGAAGTTCTTTACTGTGAGGGTGGTGAGGGAACAGGTTGCCCAGAGAAGCTGTGGATGCCCCATCCCTGGAAGTGTTCAAGGCCCAGCTGGATGGGGCTTTGAGCAACCTGGTCTAGTGGAAGGTGCCCCTGCCCATGGCAGGGGGGTTGGAACTAGATGATCTTTAAGGTCCCTCCTAAGCCAAACCATTCTATGATTCTATGCTTTGGGGTACAGGGTTACTCGTGGTCATTGACGTAAGTATGGATGCAGAAAGGTTTGGTGCTCTGTTGTCAGAGGAAGTCACCGAATCTCCATCAAAACTTGTGATGGCTTTCCTTATCCTCCGAAGTGGGCAGCTTAAACTTGGTCTGTTTTACATCTTGGGCATTTCCATTTGTGTGTCATGAAGTACAAGTCAGGGGAGAATTTGACCTTCACGTATTGAAAACTGAAATCAGATTTCCCATGCCCTTTCCCTGCGAGGGGCTGGGGGAAGACAAGCAAAACAGACTCATTTTTCTATTTGACACTGTTTCTTCAGGATACTGCTCCCTGCGCAGGTGCCGTTGGCTCCAGGTACATGGGGGCAGCAGTTTCCCCACCTCCCTGTGTACAGCTCACGGCTGTGAAGCAAAAGAGTAAGGAGCTCCCTTTCATTCACCCCTGAAAATTCTGTCTCTCCCCTGATTATTTCCTGTCTTAACAATGATGGCTCTTAAGTCTGCCCAAAAACCCGCTCTCAAAAACATCTATTGTGGGCATTTTCTTTGGTTGGATTAATTTGATGGGAATATTTCTTTGCCTGGGATATTTGGGACAGAGATATATGCACAATCATGTGGCACATCCACTGCACACCTCCATGAAGCATGAGGCTCTACCAACACGCTGCCAAAACTGTCTACACATCCCCACTAATGGGCGCAGACCCTGATCTGCCTCAGCCACCTGAAAAAACAGACCCTTGGAGGAGCCCCTGCTCTGACAGAGTGTCTCTAAATCCAGAAAGCCCAGAAACCCCCTCAAAATTCTCAGACTCCACCAAAACAATTTTTTCCTGCGATATGCTCTATCATAAGCTTTCTCTCTGCCCTATGCCCTTGAAACCATCCTCAGTCTTCCTGCCTCCCCCTTTCCACAGCATCTCTCAGCTTCCTCCTGCCTGGCTCTTCTCTCACTTGTATTGGCCCATATGCCTTCATCGGTTGCTGCTTCATATCTTTCCTTAAAAGAACCTTTTCACTGACAAAACATCACATAATTATCATGAAAGTAACAGGCTGTGAGTTCTCTCCTACCTCTGATACAACAGCAGCATTTTTCTTAGGCACAAATGCCTAGCACTTAATACTTTGAGGCATGCAGCCCGTCTTTGCCTATTATTATTACAAAGAATAAGAGTTTTTGTCACCTCCAGTCTCCATCTCGGAGTGCACGACCACTCTGCACTGTTGCACTGCTAATGGAGAGCTCTGCGAGGAACTGAGAAATGATCCCTTCATGTCCTGCCTTGCCAGACTTCTTTTTCAGAGCGTTTTAACTATTACCAGAGTTTTACCACAGTATTAATTCTGCATTCGCAGTATTATCAAGGACAAGCATTAAAAAAATCTCAAGAGTTTTATCTTTCCTTCTTCATCTCATCATGAGAAATGGCTTAAAAATGATAACTTTTAGGAACCTGCTGATGTTGGAGTCTTTTTATATAACTTAGGTTGGGGATGTTAAAGGCCAGATTTTCAGGCTGTTTTCCATAAATGTAGGGACTAGAAGAAATCTGCTTTTGCTTTCCTAATGAAAACTAAGATTTGCATATACTAATCTGACTTAGTAAGCTACTACCTTTAGGAAAAAAAAACAAACGAGTTTCACAACAAAATTGCAACAGCTGATGGGAGTGTATGTAGGCACTATTTTTTCTCTTCTTTTAAAAATGACTATTTCAGTCTCAGTAGCAAAGTGTACACACAGCAGCTAAAACAAGCTGCACCCCTTCTATTCTCAGTTTTCTGCCTGAGCTTCCTATTAAAAGATGTGAGAAGGGTACAGACCATGCTTGCAAAACCCCCAGGTTGGCAATGGGGTGCAACCCCAGTCAAGCTCTGCCCCTGGGGAAGACTCACGAACATGTATAAATGCAGTCAGCAACAGAGGATTTCCATGCAAAACCTTTTATGGGCTCTCAGAGGGGTGTTTTAGGCTGATATCCTGACACCGAGGTCATTACTGTGTGTGCCCCAGCAGCCCAAAGAACACGACTGAAGAGGACCTGCTTTACATGTGCCCATTTTTCTATTCTTGGAAGCACTCTGCATTGCATTAATAACATTTAACTCTCTGGCCTAGCCAGAAGACACTCCAAGCATCCAGCCCATCTTATGTGATAGGATCCAAAAAGCTATATTTGTTTGTAAGCTGTGAATTGATAGCAGTAATATGCTGAGTGCACAGCACGAAGTTTTATTGCTAGATATTTATCAGTAGAAGCACAGAGCATGTTTATCCACTGGAAATTGACTCAAATTGAGTCCATCCTGGGGATTTAACTTCCTCTTGTAGCTATCAATGTATATGGGAACACTGCCAGGCTGTCTCCATATGAAGGCAGCAGACCCCAGTCTGCAATTTGCACTGTGCAACTTACACCATTTGAATTCTTCCCAAGGATGACAAGACTTACATAGCAATGCTATTTTCTTAACAGATCATCCCCTTGGATTCGCAGCAGTATCTACATGCCCTTGTGGCATCTGCTAATATGGCAAATCTAACACAATCGTGGAACAGATCATTAGATTCTCTTCTGTTTTGTGCACACATGCACAATTATCAGTGAAGTTGTGCTGGCTTCGTCGCTGCTGGTGGGAGCTAAGAGAAGGCTCTCCTGCATTTGGAGAAGCTCGTGGACATTGCAGGGCTGGCAGTGGGGCACGCTGAGCGGTAACAAACACTGCACTGGTAATGGTGGTGGCCTGTTCTCCACCCAAGGATTTGCAGTTGCAGCTCATCTTCCAAGGAAGCTCTTGGTAAAATAAATAAAACAGAAGGATCGGTTGTACACAGCATTCGGTTTCAATGGGATTTAAGCTCGCAAGGTACTGCACAGCTCCCAGATGGTCAAGCCCTTCTTGAAGCATGCTGAAGATGCTCAGGATACACGAGAAGCCACACGCTGTCATGCAGCATCCAGCTGCTCGCGTTTTGGTTTGGCTGGTCACACGGAGCCATCAGTACATGGCAGGGAAATGCTGCAGGACTGTGCTCAGTCATTACAGGAGCCTAAAACTTGACAGGAATGGATGTTTTTCGTAGCGGTAGAAGTTGTAAAATCTTTGTCTCTTCCATCCTTTGTGAAAAGGAGGGTCCAGCTCTGCTCTGCCTCCTGTTAGTCAACCCCTGCCACTGACAACAAGTCAGCAGAGGTTGCTCTGGGCTTACCCCAGCCAAGAGAAGAATCTGGCTTCTCTAAAAAACATGCATCTCCAGAGATGATCCCTGCAAGCAACACTTCACAATTTCAGATAAGTATTTATCAAAAATAAGCTAAGTTGTGTTACCATTAACTCCCACTGCCTGGTTCTGCTGCTCAGAGAGAAAAAAAACCAGCCTAAACAACCCAGTCTGCAGCTTAAATAAGAGTATGTGACAACTTAGCCAAGTAAAACCAAGCCATAAGAACAATAACAATTAATAGCAAAGTATTCACCTCTACTCCAGCACATATACATGCACATGTATATATATATACACCTTCAAAACAGATTAGCTCAGTACTCACTCTGAGTGACATAAAGGCCCTCTGTTGACTTATCCTCATGCCCATCGAAGTCTCTGCTGGCTAGCTGCCTATTGGCTGTCTCCAGTCGTTCTGCAAAAAACAGGAAATACTTTAAGTATAAATATATGTATATAAAATTGTAGGCCAACCAAGAAAATAAGACGCATGCCAGCAGAGCAGTATAAATAGACTCTCTGAAGGAGGACATTAAAATGGAAGCTGACACATACATAAAAGATGAGGCCTTTGACCTCTTCCATGAAGCTGTGTCATTCAGATTTACAGAAACTGGGGGAAAAGCCTCTGCCATTCATGGCTGACATGCCCAGGCAGTTCGTCTCTCACACTGCCCAAAATGGACAAGGGTTTTACAATCTGAATTACCCTGCTTTGCAAGGGGATGGGTGCCTTCCCACAGGGGAGTGCTGCCCCTGATGCAGCGAGTTGCCCTGGGAGAAGGCAGCCCTCAGCCCAGTGACACCAATCCTTTGGGATGCCCTGGGACAGGAGCAGTTTTCTGCAGCCGAAGACAGCTTCCCGTAGGAAGGTCCTGCCTTCAGGTGCCTCCCTCCTCCAAAAAGACCACACAACCCTCCTTGCACCATTGCAAAAAGCATAAGCCAGCTTCCAGAAGGCATCTCACTGCATGAGGAGGTACCAAAGTATCCCCATCAGGAACCCGGACAGGTAATACCTACCTAACATATCCTCCGCTTGCTTTCTCTAAAGGATATACCCTCAATTTTATGTTTTTAATACAAAAAAGAGATACCCTTTGATACTTGCTACTGGTTCATGGAGGCACTGAACTTTGAGATTTATGGGTTGTACAGCACTGCTCTATATTGCAACTTGCTCTTCAGCTTGTTAGAGCTAGACGAGACTTCGGGACTGGTGGCCTTGCTGGCAAATCAGTATTTGCAAGTGCTAAACACAAAGGCACCACCCGAAGCTGACTCTCGTATTTTGCCAGAGGGTTTCCTTGCCACCAGGGGGGTGACAGCAGTTTTGTCTTATGTCAATGAGCAGGGCCTGATTTCTCAAGACATTTATCTAAACCATGTGTGAAGCTACTCCTCTAAAGGCTGCTGCTCTGGAGCTTGTGAAAAGTGAAACACCATGTCAACCAGGGGAAAAAAACCCCATACAAGCAAGTATAACATACCACGGAGATCCCTGTTGAAGTCATGAAGTCTCCTAATTTCTCCTTCGAGTTTGTTTCTCATCGCTTTGTCCAGAGACTCCCTCTTAGTGGTGGTCTTGACCAAGCCCTCATAAGCTTCTGAAATCCTCTGAATTTCTATTTCAAACTGAAAGGAGAGAGAGCTCCTGTTAGAGCCCAGCAGGAATGTGTCCCGTCCCAGCGTTTGCCCAGTGTGTTTCGATGGGGCACAGGGGTTGGGGTGATGCTCGTGCCAAGTGTCACACCAGCCACCAGCTCTACAATGATCAGTCTCCCCAGTGGAGGATGGCGTGAAGCCCTGGCAGTGCTGGAAGTTCCCACAGTAGGGACCCCTGCAAATGCCCTGTGGGTCAGCTCGCCATGCCACAACACCCCATGACACCCCACTGGCAGCTTCCAAAAAAGCTTGGGGTGGGCTGGACTTGATGTAACTGCTCAGTTGCCTTCGCTCTACAACGGAGGTGGCTGCTTTAGTGCCATACAAGAGGAGAAATGAAGGAAACAGTCTATTTGTGTGGGCTCTATTCTTTCCTAGAAAGGGTTGTAGGAGGCAAGATTTATTATTCTGCCAGCTCCCTGATCCAGAACTTAGCTCTGAGCTCTGTGTGCCACCAGAAGTGTTTTAGGCTCAGCTCTGACCTCACATCAGTTTTTAGACTATTGTGGTGCACTCCTTTCCACCCTTGACTGAAGACTGCTCTATACAAGAAGAAACTCTCCATAACAGACCAAACCAATTGTCTGGTGTTTTCAATCTTCTTGACTACATCTCCTTGAAATCTAGCAAACTGCAGGCAGGGCATGCAGAAGTCTTTAGCAGTGAACTTTCATCTTAAGACCTGAGCCCAAAAGACTGACAGAAGGATAGTCCTGGGCAGAGTTTTGCTGTTTAGGTCCATCCATCCAACTCTTTTAATAATCTAATGTGTTAAGTGTTACAGTCTTGCTAAAATCATTGCCGCAGGAATGATCAACACCAATGTGGGAATCTGCTCCTGCATGCCTGGCCTTTCTGTTTGTGGAGAAAAGCTTGATAATGTGCACAGGCTGGAAAACCACGAGATATATATAGCCTCCCACATACCTTTCTAAATCTGGCACTTTTTTAGCCTCTTGAATCATGGGTGGGACAGATTCGTGATTTGTGAAGCCAGGTTGTAAGCCTACATTCCCTCGCTTGGACATAGGTCCCTCTCCAGGGCTCGTTAAGCTTTAGGTGTAATTTGCCAGCTGCAGCACTTGCAGAATAAAAGCTCCAGGGATGCTGGAGCTGTCACCCTGCTGTCTGCATGGGAACCTCCAGCCAGGCTCCAGCAGTCTGGACCTGCACTTCCCACGATGCTGGGACCACTCTGCCTGGATATGACCCGTGGGCACTTGGCACCTCCGAACCAAGCACAGAGGAAAGCCTGGCAGAGCCGTGATGGGGAAACCCGGCTACCTTCCCCGATTTCTGCTTTCAGCTCACTCAGGCACAAAAGCTGAAACAAGTGGCAGTGTGCAAAGCCCACAGTGTGCCCCCGGTGACACCAGCAGCTTTGGATTAGTACCTTGCTGGATATCACATCACCTACCTCAGACTGCTGGTGATTTAACAGCTTGCAGGTATTTCACACACACGCGCGCGCCACTGCCCTACATGCATGACATTAAAAGGTACCATATGTAGATTAGTTCTCAGCTGACAATTCTCCACAGCTCTGAGAAGAGGATGACCTGTTGAACCAGCCATATGCCATGCTATGACACTCCTTCTTGGGTGAACTACAAGTTCAGTTAGTCAAATTATTCTGCCTTTTCATTTTGTTTTTTTAAAACAGGAGCTCCAGGAAGCCCCGTTACATTTTCCCTAACCACATCTAGAAAAGCAGGTCCTTATTCCCCACTCTGCCGATGTGTGGCCAGACACCAAGCATGTTCCCACCATGAAGACAGCACGCTTGGAGGACCGCTACATAAATCCAAACCTGTTTAAAATTCAGACTGAACCTTACTGTGGTTCAAAAAAAAGTCAATGAGTTTTATTTTTCCTCATATGCATGGCAACGCAAGCTTGTACAAAGCCTCATCAAAACATCTGAACTTTTTTGAAAAAATCACCTCAAGTACTATGTGCAGTTCTGGGCCCCACAATTTAAGAAGGATGTGCAGGTCCTGGAATGCATCCAGAGGAGAGAAACAAAGCTAATGAAAGGGCTGGAAGGAATGTCCTATGAGGAGCAGCTAAGGACTTTGGGTTTGTCTAGTTTGGAGAGAAGGAGGCTGAGGGGCAAGCTCATTGCTCTCTACAGCTTCCTGAAGAGGAGAAGTGGAGAGGGAGGTGCTGGTATCTTCTCCCTGGTATCCAGTGACAGGACGCATGGGAATGGTTCAAAGCTGTGCCAGGGGAGGTTTACACTGGACATTAGGAAGTATTTCTTTCCTGAGAGGGTGGTCAAACACTGAACAGGCTTCCTAGAGAGGTGGTCAATGTCCCAAGCCTGTCAGTGTTTAAGAGGCATTTAGGCAATGCCCTTAACAACATGCTTTAACTTGGTCAGTCCTGAATTGGTCAGGCAGTTGGACTAGATGATCGTTGTAGGTCCCTTCCAACTGAAATAGCCTGTTCTATGACTATGACCTACAATTTAAAATCTGTTTCACGTGACTTTTCCAGAATCAAATTGACATGTCAATCAGTTACTCCAATAATAGCATAGTTTCAGCTACTTGATTCTGTTACAGCTTTTTCTTTAGATCAGTGTGAGCTCCACTAGCAAAAGTTTGCTCTTCCTGTAAGTAGTTAGAGTCTGTATTCAAGCTACCTTGCATTGCTCTCCTTGACCATTTAAGCAGATTGAGCTTCTCTCTCCTTGAAAGGAAGGTTTGGCTTAGCAAAAGTAATTTTTAAAGCACAT
This sequence comes from Pandion haliaetus, assembly GCA_013401275.1. Classification (NCBI taxonomy): domain Eukaryota; kingdom Metazoa; phylum Chordata; class Aves; order Accipitriformes; family Pandionidae; genus Pandion; species Pandion haliaetus. The sequence goes on along the minus strand of VYZV01022012.1, from coordinate 51,515 downwards.
TCCTGAATCCTTAACTACATGATCCCAACCAGACACCATGCTCAGTTGGGTGCCCTGACACCTGCCAGTTCCCACACCTCCCCTCTTCCAGGTGAGCTGCTATCTGCTGGAGAAGATGTCTGCTCCAGAGAGGTCCTACCACAGCAAAGCAAATTTGCCAACATGACAGGGGGTTTCCACAGCCCGACAGTCCTGCCCAACGCTGCTGGTTACTGCAAGGGCTCTGCTCTGCCCATTGTACATCATTATTTTCTAAAACACATCACCATGCAAGTCTCCTGCATCCCCAGAGGCAAAGACTTGCTGCAGGAGAAGAAAGAACCTCCATCAGCACTTAATAAAATTAAAGGAGAGAAGAAGAACAGCCATAAATTGTGTTGGTGTTTCTCAGCAGCTCTGGGACTTCCTTCCCCTTCTTCTATGGAGGGGAAAAAACAGTTCAGCCTCTTCTCTCCCTGGTAGCTTCTAGAGCCAACCCACTCAAATAATGCACACACACAGCATGGGGAAGAGCCAGCCCAGCCTGGCAATTAAACTTCAGCAAGGTAACACTGCCAAACAAAAAACAAAAAAAAACCCAACAAAAAAAAGAGAAAATAACGTTTTGCTTTTGCAAAAAAAAGCTCAAAATTAAATGTGCACAACCCCTCTTCCCCCCAACTCTTTTTAGGTAAGAAAACCAGACAACTTGTGAAACAGCATAGGGATTAATCACCACGTGGTACCTCTCTGCAAAAAGTCTCTTCAGACACGACTGAGAATTTGACAACCCTCAGGGCTAATCTGTTTGTACAAACGCCCAGGGAGCCCTCCATGTCAAGCTGATTTTCTCTAATTTCTTCTTCTATTCTGTAATGAATAAAAGTGATGGGAGGGTGGCTCTACCTAGAGTAAAATTGTTACACACAGACAAACAGGAAGTACTCCTCATGACCCTTCCACCTCCAACAAGAGGGAAGAGTTCTCACACCCGAGGTATGTAATTTAACTCACTGTAACATTTTCAGAGGTGATGTTCAGCTGAAACTGCGGGAACAGAAGAGGACCTGCCCTGTCCTCATGTTCAAACACAGAAAAAACAGCATGGGAGGGATACTGTGTGTTAAGGCTTTGGTTCAGGACATTTTCCTGAAGAAAGAATGCACTTGAGCATGTGTTTCGCTTTAATACTCCACTTACATTCCCCCAAACCCAACGGGACTCAAGTCCACGCTCTGTTGACTGAAGTGAGACTTCAGCCCGTGCTTGAATACCTTTCTGTTGGTGTCTGATGCAATCGACTTGTGGGGCATCCAAGATAAAGAAAGAGCTGTTTCCAAGAGTGTAAAAGGAAATCAGAATATTTTTAGGGCATCACACTCAAATACCTTTTACTGAACAACACAGCTTTTGTAAAATTAATAGCTGGAATATTTCTTTTTGCCCATGAAGGCCACAGGGAAGTCAGTGTTAAAATCTTTGCAGACCTCTTCACAAATAGTTAACGTTGTTGCAAAAATTTCTCAACTAAGTTTAGGAAATTCTGTGAATAAACTCAACTCACCCAGTCACAGAGGAGGGGCTGAAAAGATGACAGCAACTGCAAATAACAGGACTTTTTTCTAATCTGTTTGAACAGATTGTCACAGATTTTTCCCAAAGCTGAGGCTGGGTCATGGTCTCTCAGAGCTGTCTCTTCTCCTGTGAAGGGTGTCTCCAAGAACACCCTGATCCCACACAGCACAGAAAAAATTGAGCTCCTATTTAGACTCCTAAATTCAGACAGAAAAGACCTGCAGCATAAACCCATTTATGTATAAGCAGTGGGAAGACATAAATGAAATAGCAGTGTAGGATCCTAAATGACTCATTTGGTCTGGGCCCTTGGGACCAAAAGTCAGCAGATCTGGGGAGCATCTCTGCTTTGCCTTCAGTGAGCTGTCATTTTTAAGCAACTTCTACTTTGTTTGATTTGACTCTTCATCTTCTCAGCCCAGGCAGTGTGCAAGACATCACCCTTCTCCACTGAAAATGCCAGCTTGCAAACAGAAAAGAGGGTGCAGGTTCTCTTTGCAAAAGGGTTTTTGAGCAAAATCTTTACCAAACTGTTCTTTCGGATATGGGGGCAGTGCTTTTTGAACCAACATGTTCAAAAGTGGGTGTCGAACACCAGCTCTTAGAAACCCCTAGAGCAGTCACTGAAAACCTCTGGGACAACCAAGTTAATGCATTTCCAAATAACAGGCAACCCCACCGACGGCTGTTACACTTCCAAAGAGCGTGAAGCGCCACACGAGCGTATTGTGGTGGACAAGACCACTCAGGACAGATGTGGCTGTGCTCTTCAAATGCTTCTCGCCTGCAGCACTACCACTTGTCCAGATGGTGCAGGACCCAGCTGCACCAGGAGCAGACTCTGCCCATGGGACACTTCCAGGGAAAGCTCTGGTGAGGCCAGCATGGAAGGGGCAAGTCCCCAGCTGAGAGACATGTGATGGGCCACCCCATTTTGCCCTAAAGGCAGGGGAGCCCACAGGCCATGGGGCACAGGATTACACTTCTGGGAGACCGCCATGGAAAGGCAATGGTTAGAGATGGCCACTGGTGCATACCCGCTGCAGTGACATGACTATGAAGAACAGCTTGGGGGACCCAAATGTAGAAAAACCAAGATAGTTGCCCTGCCCAGGCCCCATCCCCATGTCTCTACATACCTTCTGCAGCTTGTCTGCTTTCTCATAGTACCCTTCCAGCTCCTGCCGCAGCACATGGTTCTCCTCAGAGAGCATCTCTACCATCTGCTGCGCCCGCTCCACGATGGCAAAGGCGTCGGGTGTCAGCTGCTGGGCTGTCGGCGTCGGTGTCTGGGCAGTGGCAGGGGCTGGCAGCGGGGGTAAGGCGCCCGGGAGCAGAGGGCCAGCAGCAGCAGTGGCCTGCGAAGACATGGGGCTGTGCTGCTGGGCTGGTGGTGGCGGGAAGGGCGGCTGGCATTGTCGGCTGTGGGGAAGCACACATGGGGAAGGCGTTAGAGCTGTGCGCCCTCGAAATGCACGTAGGAGCTTTCACCTAATGACTGCACAGTTTATTAATAGAGTTATAACTGTACGGTCATGATTCCGGTCCTTAGTCACTCCTGAATACCAACAATCGCAGCAGGGACTGGGTAAATTGTCTCCTCACCCGCTCTTGACAGTGATGTATACATCTGGCACGAACAGATAAAAGAAGCATTGACTTGAAAACGGCATTTTTGCCTAGGTGTGCAGTTAATATTTCAGCAGCCAGCCAGCCTCTCCCTGCCCCCCTTGCCACAAACCCCACCGCTGAGAAACATAAGCTGGCAGTCTCGAAGGAGACACAAGGGATGCATTACTCACCCTTCGAACACCGCTCCCTGCCTGGAGCGAGACCAGCTGATCAGTTGAATCAGGAGGCAAAAGGAAGTGAGGTGAGCAAAGCAGTATCCCCGAGTGGCTTTAGCAAGCAGCAAAGGGAAGGGCTGCTGCGGAGCTGCTGGAGGTACGGCCCTGGTCAATCACAGCGAGCCAAGAAAGCCATCTTCCAGTGCGAGACCTGATTGTGTCTCTCCCCGACTAACGGCATCCATCACCCACCAGGCTCGTGTTGGGGAAGGATAAGAAGTGAGCTGGCAGCGGTCCTGCTTGTGGGCTAGGCCTTCTTACGGCAGGTGGCTCTTTAATCCACCCGAGTCACAATTTGCAATGGCTGAAGGATAACCCAGGAGGACACCTTAGCAGTGAGGGTAACCCTGTGGCTGGTGGCCAGGCAGGACCGGAGTCCCTCACTTCTGTCCTGCATTTCAGCCCCGTGAGATCAAGAAGGGAGACTGCCCCTGTTTCAAAAGGGGGAAATTCAGGCAGGGAGAAGCTCAAAGCTTGTCTGCACCAGACCCATCTCCATCCCTCCATCCACTGCACAGGCAGCCTTGGAGCCTCAGCCAGAGTGAGCATCCCCACGCAGAGCCTTGCTGTGCACAGGCTGAGCCACTCCTCAGCCCAGACGCCAAAGTTGTGAAATTTCAACACCATGCTTGTCTAAGAGACTCAACCCAGACCACGTGGGACATCTGTGTCAGAGCCTAGTTTGGCTGGAAAATAAGCTGGCTGCTGGAGTCCACCTGAAGTCTGCAATCAAGCACCTTCTGAAAGTTGTATTTTAGCTTCACCACAGCTATTACGCTTGCTGTAGCTATCATTGCCTTTATTTCTGTACCCTACACGAGGCAGGAGACCTAACGAACAGATGTATTTACCCCATTTGACCTCAAAGATCCATAAATGCTATTTTTTAGACAGATGATTTTGTGCTATATAAATACATAATAAATATGATTACCATTGTCTTCAGCACCTACACAGCTTCTCAAAGTGGGGTTTTCAAAAGCTCTCAGCATTGACCTAATTCTACTGACAATAACCCACCACTGCCTTCAACTGCAGCAGGACAAGATGAAAAGTGAATGCAATTTTAAAGCCCTGCCCTAAAAGTGAACAGCTCTGCTCTGACAAGCTTGTCCCCACCAAGCCACACAACGGTGAGGAAAGCCAGCAATTCAGTCACACCTTCTGTCCAAACTAGAGGGAAGGCAAATGGGGCCCTGCAGCCCCCCAGATGCAGTGCACACACAGACCCACACTCCCATCCCAGCTCTCATACTTTGCCCAATGCATCCACTGTGGCATGTAAAGGTATTGAAATGGAGCAAAGACCAGCTATGAGTCCACTCCTGAAAAGCAGCGCACTGCTAACCTGCCCAGCAGCACAGACCTTGGTCCAGGCTCAGTGTCGTTGGGAAGAAGATCCCAGGCAAGCTTCGTGCAGCCATTGGGAAAGCCTGCGCTGAGCTCATCCTGGCCTCCAGATGGCTTTTCCCTGGGCAGCACAAACATACCCTAAGGCCATGTCTCCCCATGTAAATTAAACGTCCATGGAAGCAGCTCAAGAGCACAGCAGAGGAGCTGGAGCCATTGCCTCCGGGCAGCTCCCAGGGCCAGGAGGGTTTTCTCTCAGCCCCAGGCATGTTACTTCTCTGGCAAAGGTGCAGTCTAATGACTTAGGAGCTAAACTTCTACTGAATGTGGATAAAACTTTCCAAAGAACAGGAAGACAGGGAAGTCAGCTGTATGGCACTTTACATATGGCCAACAAAACATAACAGTAATTCAGGGAATCATAGGCTGGTTTGGGTTAGAAGGGACCTTAAAGATCATCTAGTCTAACATGGGCAGGGATATCTTTCACTAGATCAGGTTGCTCAAAGCCCCATACAACCTGAGTCTGAACACTTCCCATGATGGGGCATCCACAACTACTCTGGGCAACCTGTTCCAGTGCCTCACCACCCTCAGCATAAAAAATTTCTTCCTTATGTCTAATCTAATTTACCCTCTTTCAGTTTAAAACCATTGCCCTTTGTCCTGTCACTACAGGTCTTGGTAAAAAGTCTCTCTCCATGTTTCTTATAACCCTCCTTTAAGTATTGAAAGGCTGCAGTAAGGTGTCCCTGGAGCCTTCTCTTCACCAGGCTGAACAATCCCAACTCTGTCAGCCTTTCCTCGAAGGAGAGGTGTTCCAGTCATCTGATTTGGGGCCCTCCTCTGGACCCGCTCTAACAGGTCCATGTCTTGTACTGACGACCACAGGACTGGATGCAGTACTCTGGGTGGCATCTCATGAGAGCAGCGGAGAGGAGGAGAATCACCTCCCTTGACCTTTTGGCCACACTTCTTTTGATGCAGCCCAGGACGCAAATGGCTTTTTGAGCTGCAAGCACACATTGCTGGTTCATGTCCAATTTTTCAGCCCCAAGTCCTTCTCCACAGGGCTGCTCTAAATCAGTTCATCCCCCAGACTTTACTGATACCGAGGACTGCCCCAACCCAGGTGCAGGACCTTGCACTTGGCCTTGTTGAACTTCATGAGGTTCACACAAGCCCATTCCTCAAACCTGTCAAGGTCCCTCTGGGTGGCAAACTTCCCTCTAGCAAATCAACCGCACCACTCAGCTTGGTGTCATCTGCAAACTTGCTGAGGGTGCACTCGATTCCACTGTCTATGTCCTTGATGAAGATATTAAATAGTATTAGTCCCAGTACAGACCCTTGAGGGACACCGCTCGTCACTGGTTTCCACATGGACATTGAGCCATTGACAGTAACTCTTTGGATGTGGGCATCCAGCCAATTCCTTACCCATCTAGCAGTCCATCCATCAAACCATATCTCTGCAATTTAGAGGTAAGAATGTTGTGGGGGACCATATCAAAGGCCTTACAGAAGTCTCACAGATGACACTAGTAGCTCTTCCCTTGTCCACTGATACAGTCGCTCCATTGTAGAAGGCCACTACATTAGTCAGGCACTATATGCCCTTGTTGAAGCCATGTTGGCTGTATAATCACCTCCCTATCTTCCATATGTTTCAACATTTCTTCCAGGAGGATCTGTTTCATGATCTTACCATTTCTTAAGAAACACTGCAAAGTTTTAGCTGCCATTGCTCGTGAAAGCTCTGCCCGCGCTGGCCCTGCTCACCCGTCTCATGCTGCAGCACAGATCACAGCAGCAATGCAACAGCACAGAGAAGTAGGAGAAAGAGAACTGCAGCAGTTCTGCTATGTAAAAGCACCCCCATCAAACACTATACTAGCTGGAGCTGAAAACCATCCCCTCCCGACAGAGGAAAGGATGCTACGACAGCTCTTTCTTCTGCACTGACTGCAGTGATTTGCAGTGGTGCTCGACATTGCCTTAGAAAGAAGGGGGGGCATTGCAACAGGGGGTGTATCATCTTAATTCAGGGTGTTAGGCTGCCTTGCTCTTTTGCATCTGTACAGCCAGAAAGGAGAGGAACATGCATCCCCACCCCCAAACTGACTTTATGGCTGATAATATCTGCACCGTAGCCTTTGGACAGTGCTCAGCAAACCCCAGGGCTGCAAAAGGACTTCCCCTTCAACATGGTGGTCCCAAGGTAGCCCCAGAGCTCCCAGACACCAGCACTGGATTAAGATGCTGCTCCCTGCTCACCTGTCTTTGGAGTTTACTGCCTCTCCAGCCTCATCACTTGTATCTCCTGCTGGGACCTTGCAGCAGGGTGCCCTGGGGGGCTCATTTTACCTTCCTTAGACCAAAAACACATCTCCTAGCAGTGCCTGGTGATCGGACGCCATGCAAGCCAGTGAGCCCTATGCTGAGCTGCTCTGCAAATCACAAGGACAGCCCACCATGAGCACTGCTCTCACACTATTCCCAGGTTGCTCCTTTCCTTCTGGTGCTCCAGCATGTAAAACCCAGCAAGGGACCCAACGCCCATTGTGGGACTGGAATACATTTTGCTCAAAAATCCGAACAATAAAGAACATAATGAGTGAGGTATGTCGCTCACAATGCAAAAGATGCTCCATAAGCACATGCAAACGCAGCCAAGCATGCGGCACCTCCTCAGTGCTGCTGACAGCCAGCCTGCACTTGTGCATTTACCACAGCAATTAATTCAGCTATGTCTGAGTTTGTTTGTCTTTACCAAAGTAAAAGCCACAGCTGATGTGATACAAGTAAAAGCCTGGCTGTCTGGACACAGTTATACCACTACAAAGATGCAGATTTGCTACAGGTACAGATTTTTTCACTTCTTTATGGGAATAACTTAGAGCAATATAATTAAATTGATCACTGAATCTAAATCAGGGAAGATAGAGCAATTTTTCTTTTTCATTATGAAGTAGAGCAATGTTTGGTCATAGATACACCCTTAAAACACTTGCAGGAACTCTTAACACTGTACATTTGGGAAATCTCAATGTCCCATCAGTTTAATCTTTTCACATGCACTTCAGTCTGTCTAGCTTTATGCTACAGAGGGAGGAAAGATCCCCAGGATCTCCATTTTCTTGAACAGCAAACCACTTACTGAGCTACTAAAGATTTACACCTTGTAGCAGCAGCCAGGCACCAGTCTCTGCAGCCGGGGCCACAAGAGAGAAGATTCTCCAAAGTGTTTTCCAGCTTGGAAACTGAATGGGCAAAATCAACATTACACCTTTTAAAGCATGGCTGTTCAACATAATGAACATGTTTCTGACTTTCCTTTTGCTTGTTTAATCTGTCCCAACTTAATTCTGACTTAGCCAACTGCAAAATCTGAGTGTATATGCAAGAAAATCAACATAGCAATTCACAAAAACAAATCAACATTTGTAGAAAAAGGGGAGTTATAACATTAGCTTAGTTCACATCCAACTGCTCACGTAAAGCTCCAAAGAAATGAAGCAATCTGGATTATCCTGAGCTCCTTTGGGTTTAGTAAAGAATGACATTCTCAAAATGCTTCTACTGTATTTTAAATGTTGACCTTACTCTGCATTAGAGCAGGTTAAAATCTTCCAGCCAAACACATTTCCATCAAAAATGGTCCTTCTTAAAAGCATGAAGCTGTGGAACATTATGAGTTTTGGACATCTCTGCAATACTTCAGCTACATTTCTATTGAAAATATATTTTTTTGGTTGACATTATTGTACAAGTAGGGCTCCTATATACTTCTGCAATGCAATGTAAATAAGAAAAAAAGGAAAAACTAAGGAAACCAGCTTTTCAAATGCAGAGCACCAGGCAGGCAGTGAGCCTTTCAAGGGCTACCATGCTAGGGTCACCAGACTGCACTCTCTCTTTTAAGTAATGTATAGCTTGCAATACATATAATAGCTTGCTGTATATAGCTTGCAATACAGTGTCTTCAGCAAAATACTTGACCATGGACCTCACTTTCATGAGAAATCTCTCAGAATTCAGCAAGGCCACCCAAGCCCCCAGATTTAGGCATGGTCTTAATACACCTCTTATACTGAAACCCCTGGGAGCAAGAATGACCAACACAGAGGAATTCTGGGGGAATTCGTACCTGTATGTAGGAATAAGAAACCCTGAAAGGACAATTAATGATAAAGTCCACTTGCTGTTGACTACCAGGAAATTGTAAATACAGAAAGAGTTATTGCTTGATAAAGCAGGGCAGTATTAGGAAGTAATAAAACGAAAATGCCTGAAAATGTTCTGGAAAGTCCACCTCTGCCCTGCTACAGGTACAATGCAGCTCTCCTATGTAGGGAGGGAGAGCGGCCAGTGGAGGAAGGACTTTGTTTCCAACATACCATGGCATTAACATCCATAATTAAAATGCCCTCCTCTAACATATTTAGCTCATCTTTCCCTGAATGTTCTGCCCTCCTTTGCCTCTAGGGCAGACTGGCCTACTTCATCTCTTGAAGACTCTCCCAAGGGACTTCATCTCACAACTTCACACATCTACTGTGGATGCTGTAGTTGAGTCAGCGAAGACAAAGAGGCGTTTCTGGGGTGCAGTTCTTTGAAGCTGCCTCAGGCTTTTACCTTACAATGAGAGTAAAAAGTGCATGAAAGGTGCTTATTCCTGCCCATTGGCTGTGAGTCTTGAGTCTGAATACCAGCCTCAGACCCAGGTGTCTACCTGACTTCACTGTGAAGTGGTGCATTGTACATCACTTGTTTTGTATATTCCAATCCTTTTATTATTGTCATTTAATTATTGTTGTTATTATCATTATTAGTTTCTTCCTTTCTCTTCTACTAAACTATTCTTATCTCAACCCACGAGTTTTACCTCCCCCCCGCCCCCCCCTGCCGATTCTCTCCCCCATCCCACTGGGTGGTGGGGGAACGAGTGAGCGGCTGCATGGTACTTGGTTGCTGGCTGGGGTTAAACCACAACATTTGGCTATCCTCACAGAGAAATGCCAGCAGAAGTCAGCTTGGGCGTGACATCCCTCGGCTCAGCCACGCTGCCAGCATGCCTGCCTGCCTGGGGTGTCTTGGAGAGGAAAAGGAGCTCCTTGTAGTCCCCTCAGCAGCCACAGACATGTCGTTGACTGAGTAAATATCAACAGGTTGTGTGTAAACAGCAGTAATGTGTGGGGAGGGATTAGTACACAAATAACCAGAGAAGCCATGGACTATTCCAGCAGTTAAATATAGGCTTCTACATCCAGGCAGGGTGGAATTTTATGAGGCACATAAAAAACTGGTATACTTTTAAAAACAGCCCAGATTTATTCTTCAGTTGCATGCTGCTTTTTAAGATGCATGGATTAAACCAGAACTAAAAGGCATCTGCATGATCGACTTTTGCAGGTAGCCACGAATGAAGTCCCCTCACCAAGCAGTGGTGTTTCCAGTTCAAGGCTTCATTTGCATTATACGTGCTTTTTATTAATGGTGTGGAGAAAGAAATCATTCTGGATAAAAGATACCAGGATCTGACAAGGACCACTGGAAGCAAAGAAAAGAATTCACTGCATTGAGTGATTGGATCATTGCTTCAGCAGGGCATGGAGAAACAATATGGACTTGAGCAGGCCCAAGTTCATCCACCCAGGAATAAATACAGCGAGCTACAGTAAAAGGGTGGGAAATCCTATCCTGGCTGCAACTTACCCTCACATGCTTGACCGGATAACAAGGGGTGCCAATGCCTGAAACAGCAAGTGTTAATGAGCTACGTAAACGAGGAACACTGAGTTGCATGGCAGAGGTGATATTATATCTGATTAGCCTCTCCTTCAGCTGGTACTGCAACAGTGTCCAGGTTGGCTTTCTACAGTGAAAAAAGGGGGTTTTGACAGCAGTGAAATAATTATGGGGCTCCAAGCTCCATCTGTTAAATGCATTAAATGACCAATAGTACAGGGATCCTCACTGTATCTGACAAAGATATTGCAAAAATCTCAACTGGTAACTAGAAAATAAAGGCTAAAACTAAGATGCAGATCTGTGCCAGAGATGGCAATTAGCTAGTGGAACAAGTCTGTAAAGGTCATGATGGATTCTCCAGATGGAGAGTGTTATAATCACCAGGACTGAACGTTTCGCAAACTGGAATTAATTCATGGCATTGTGCAAAAGACTAAATTAGATTATTTCCAAGCCCTTTTACCTGACAAGCTGTGACTCTCTGAACATGCACCTAAGGAAAGTTAGCAGACACCATTCAGGAATAGCTGCACATCTAGGAAAGGAAAGGTTTTCTAAAGATTATTACACTTGGCCAACTTAAAGCATTCAGAAGTCATGAGTCAGGGCCCAAGCATCATGCAACTGGCTTAAAAATACTGATATTTTAAAACAGGAACAAATATTGGTTCCTTTTTATTTGCCTTCTGTGTTTTTGCCTTTTAGCTTCATGGTTCAAGCTCTGCTCTGCAATCGTGATGTCCGTAAAGCAGAGGTCACTAAGTCTAATTTATATAAATGCCGAGATTACCGCAGCTTCATGTGACTCTAGAAGGTCTTCAGGACAATACCAAGTATCTTGAGATTTACAGTAAAGTTGTGAGATTTCACCACGGTGATTATAAAGGCAACATTCTCTTTAAAACCAGCCATGTGCAAAAAAAAAAGCCAAACCAAAAAAGCAACTTAAGCAGCAGCTGCAGTTATCCAATCTCCTTCAACAGTGCCCTGCCAGCATTCGTGGGTTTCCAGCCACATTTCCCTCATCACTGAAGGACTGGGGGGAAGTTAGGGATCGGTGACCCTCCAGGTCTTTTCCATCACTGGCATCTATGGGTGCTTTCTCTGGACCGTTGCAGCTCTGTGCTTCTCTCCTCTCTTTTCTGGAAGGCAGAAGCCTTTTGCACAGTCCCTGTCCAGAGGATGCCAGGATGGATGGGCTGAGGAACAGATATGGCCAGGACAGAGGGAAGGAGATGCTGGAATATATGAGATACCCATCTGACCACAGGCAAAGCTCTGTTTCCATTAGCTTCTTTCCCAGGCCCTCCCGATGAGGTGAAAGCTGGAGTTACTCACCTTGCTTGCTCCTCTAACAGAGAACAGCCTCTCCAAACCCTAATCTTCCATTAACGTTATGCAACCGGATAGTCCCCTACCTCGACCTCTCTTATCAAGGTCCTCCATCCCAGCCAGATAGCAGGCTGTGAGTCTCCCCAGAGCCCAGGTAAGGGGGGAAGCAGTAAGCAAGAGCAGAGGCATAGGAAGGTTTGCACTTGGGAGCAACCCAGCAGTGTAACACAGCCCCTGGCTGTCCTCCAGCAGTGCTCAGGGGCTGCAGCCCAGACAAGCCCTCTAGCAGAGATGGGGCTGATGTCCCCAGACAGGCAACCAGCCTTAACCCTCTCCGTAGAGAGGAATATTTGTGGCAGAGGCCATTTTGTGAAATTGCATTTTAACCATGTTCATTCCAGATCTGGGCAAGCCCATCTTGAGATGCAGCCCAAGATGCGCACGGGGATGCACCAGAGCACAGCTGCTGGAGACAGAGAAATGGCAAGTGATGAGCACACTAGGATTACTGCCACTTCCTAAAGGCTTTTGTCACCCAAATATTCTCAGGTAACAGGGCTGTAAGGGGATCTACAGCCCATGGGGCCAGTTATAAGCTCAGATATGGCACAGGAGAAGAAACCAAACAAGTTCATACCAATTAAGAACAAGTCTGGGTAATGCCAACAGTCAATATTTCAGTGCACCCAAGCAAAGTGAAAGGTTGACATTCCTGTATCGAAAAATATGACAGAAAAAAGCCCAAGATGAGGATGAAGACCACTGCTTGCCGACATCTCCTGCACAGCCAAACATCTCCCCAGCCACTGGCACTGGGCAAAGCAACAGCACAAGATACAGCCTGCAAGTGAGCAACTGTGTTGCTAGTGCTAATTACCGCCTAAAATGTAGCCAGCAGGAACACATAGGCAGGAAACATCTCCCAAAATCCAGGCACCACGTGAAAGGAGCTAAGAAGGACCTGAAAATCCCCATCTGCACACCAGGGACCCAGAACCGCCTTGGAGAAAGCACAAGAGAGACCATACCCCTTAGACCAAACCTAGCTTTGGTGAAACACCCCCCAGCTATGCCAAACTCCTAACCTAACCCCGGAAACACATGCTGGAGTGGCCAGCAGGAATATATGCAAACCGAGAGGTATTCAGGCCCTTGCTGAGCTGCAAGAAAGACACCACCCAAGATTTTTTAGTAAGTCTGGAAACTGCAGTGGCTCTGCTTTGCCACACTGCCAATCTTCTGCTGCATAACACATCCCCCTGGTGCCCCTGAACCTGCCAGGAGGGACATTCCTCCACCGTCATGTGAAGAAAACGGCACACAAGGGTAGCAGGCATCCCCTCTGCAGTGTGATTTGGGAGTTAAACCATGCTGCCTTACCAGGAATGAGCAGTAACCACCATCACGAGCTGGGGGGTTTCTCCCCACAGCTGCTGGGGTGATCCAGCAGCACCTTGGGATAAGGCTGGGGGCTGGCCAGCACTGCCAGTGTGGAAAGCTGTACTGAAATCAAGGGGTTTCTCAGCATTAACCTTACTATCAGGCACCTGGACAAGGTTTTGAAACTGGTCCCAAAGGGTTTCTCACTCAACACCAGTGCTGTTCCCAGATAGCTGCAGCAGTGCATGCAGCACCCTAGTCCACTTGGTTACACGGACTCAGCAGAACAGACTCTGTGGGTATTGAATCAGCTTTTTAAGAGAGTAATAAAAAACCCCAAACCAGCTCTTTTTCTGTGGGGATCAATCTGCTTGGTGCTGGAGATGTTTGTTAGCATGGCCCCAGATTGACCCCATTGCCCTCGAGTTTGTATAGCTGTTTCTTAGCATAAACAGAGATTTTTGCTGAGCTCTTAAAAATACCATCTCACTCTGAAAAAAATGCACAAACTCTGCACAGTAGTAGGCTGGTAATCTAAACACATGTGTAGCTGAAGGAAGGCCAGCGGCACTCAGTGCAGCCCCTCCTCTTGTCACAATTGCCTTGCAACATTGAAAGCAACGCTCTGAGTTCCTCCCCGTCTTGACACGAAACCCGCTACTTTTGCCAACACAGAAAGGCAGAGCATTCACCCCCTGATTTCATGCCTTATGAAATTTTGGAAAGGAAGAGGAAGGTCAGCTGCGCCATCTTTTCTCTGTGCCTGCACTGTGGCAAAATAGGTGCATGCAACTTAAGTCGACGCCAACAAAACCTTTGCGGATTTTGGGGTCAGAAAACACTTAACGAGGCAGCTTGCAACATGAAAACCACCCACAATCATACCAGACAACACCAGCCTTCCAAATCCAGCAAAATATTGTCTGCGTGGTCAAAGAGACAGGGATGAGACAGAGAAACACTTGTATTTAGGTACAGCAAGGAAAAGGGAGCCCTCAACACACGGGCTTGCTTCTGAAGGCAGCAAACCTGCCTGGGTGCTGGGCTGGACCTGCACCACTCACGGGGATCAGCTCACAATGAGTAAACACTCTGGATTATTTTTAATGTGCTTGGAATAAACTGGTGCTCATGAGGAGGCCTGGCACAAGGGGCCCGGTACCATGAAAGCCCCATGTGAGCTCTGTTAGGAAGATTTAAGGAGGGCATAAGCAGTGTATATGCTTTATACAGCCCTCTTGGAGATGCAGGTGCCTCCACCAGCCGTCCCATGCAGGCCTGGCCGGAGGGGTGTGATGACCCCCGAGGTTGAAGCTCGCAGGGGTAACGTCTACGTGAGGCCCAAGCCCCGCAGAAGCCGCCCCCTCCAGCGAGGGCAGGATCAGGCTCCTCCAGCAAACCCACCGCCACCTTGACGGCCATTACCTGCTGACCCCATACTCTGGAGGCGGCTGGTAGCGGACGAGGGCCACCTCTGCCCGGGCAGGCTGGGGGGCTGCGTAGGAGGCCTTGAGGACATCCTGCGCTGGCTGCTCGCCATAGAAGAGCCCGTGCTCCTGCGCCTTGCTGCTGGGAGCCGCTGTCTTGCCTTTGTAGGGGTACTCGGGTGGCGGGCCCCGCGGGTCCGTGGCTTTGCCGGGCGGTGGGGCCGCCTTGAAGCCTTTCCCACCTCCCGGAGCTGGGGGGTGCTGCTTGGCCCCGTTCCTCTCCAGCGAGAGCTGCATGATCCTCTCGCTCAGCGAGCGGACGTGGCCCTGCTTCAGCTCCTTCAGCGCCTCGTCCTTATGCGCCTGCCCGCTGTTGGCCCGGTTCACCGTCGGCCTCCCCTCCGTCCTGGACTTCTGGCCGGACACACCATAAAAACCCGGCGTGGTGGCAGTGGCCGGTGGTGGCGGCTGGCCTCGGAAAAACTGAGACTGGGCCTTGGCCTCCTCGTAGGTGGGGAGCTCCTCGGTGCCGTGTGGGGGCTGCGGGGCCCGGGGCTGCTTCTCCATCGCAGCACCGTCCCCCTGGTGCTCCTGCCCCTGCGGTTCCTGCCGCCCCGACGGCTGGACCATTGGCGGGTCTTCGGGCGCGAGGTTTTCTGCGGAAGAGAGAGTGCTGGCAGTGCTGTTGGAGGGGCCGGCGCTGCCCGTCGCCTGGTGCTGTATGGCCAGCAGGTTCATGTTCTCGCTGGGGTTGCCATACCTCAGCCGCTCCTGGATCAGGCGCTGCAGGACGGTGCCGGCTGCCACCTCCTCCGCCCCTCGCATCTCCGCCTCTGGGACCCTGCAGAAGCTGGGTGGGCGCAGGGTGCAGAGGGCCTCCTCGGCTGGGCAGGGAGAGAGAGAGAGAGGTGGCCATTAGCTCTGCTGCCCAGGAGGTCCAAGCCCCCCGCCCTTCTTCCCCTCCTACTCCCCACGGCTGTCACCCCATGCCCAGGATGCAGCCCAGGGGCAGTGCCCTGCCAGGGTCCCCCTGGGAGCAGAGGAGACATGGCTGGAAGCCACCAAAGGAGGCATGGCACTGCTCTCTGCTTGTCCCCCGAGCCCAGATCATCCCTAATTCTGTTTGCAGTGACCCCTAAAAACATATTCCCATCCCCTCCCTGGCCCTCCCATCCATAACATTCCATGCGCCCCATACCCACAGCTCTGAATCCCCTCCCAAGTCAGCGAGGGACAGGCGATGTCACAGGGAAATTTGGTCTTTTCTAAAATATGAATAGAATAGAACAGAACGGAATAGAATAGAACGGAATATTTTAGTTGGAAGGGACCTACAACGATCATCTAGTCCAACTGCCTGACCACTTCAGGGCTGACCAAAAGTTAAAGCATGTTGTTAAGGGCATTGTCCAAATGCCTCTTAAACACTGACAGGCTTGGGGCATCGACCACCTCGCTAGGAAGCCTGTTCCAGTGTTTGACCTCCCCCCCAGAGATGCCTTGCATGGCTTACAGAGGCAGCCTATATGGCAATACTAAACGAGATGCTGCATTTTTGATGGCCAGTCAGATAACTCAAATCGCCTCCTAAGTGCACTGCCTGCCACGACAAAATAAAATGCAGAATGTGTCACAGAAAAACTGTGAAATTACACTGAAAATAAAAGGGTCCTAAAAGTGTAATTAAAGAATAATCTGTGCTCTGGCATCTTCCCCTGAAACTGCAATTTCCCTTCTGGCCAATAACACTATTTCTAAGGGAGTCAATACTAACTGTTATCATTTTGCTGGGTGAGTACAAGGAAGGCATTACTGTCATAGATGTAACACCAGCATTTCAAAAAGAGCACAGACAGATTAGCTGCACGACCCTAACACAGGCTACTGAAGTCATTCAGAGGCAATGGCACCATTTTTGCACTACATATACAGTAGAGCTTGCCAGCAGTTAAGCATCTAACAGCATGTAACCATGGCTGGAAGTTGGAATCCCTCCCTCCTGGAGCCCTCCTCCCACACCCATCCCAAAAGTGGTGTAAGACGTCTGTCTGAACAGTGTCTGAGCCCAGAGGTGTGCTCCTGAAAGACCCCAGTGTGGATAAAAGTGAGAATAAGCCCACAGCTCTGGACAGAGACCTCTCACGCCCCTAGGCAAGAAGGAGGTGCTGTTTTCAGTTTAGTTTTTTGAGGTCATTCCCGGCAACTTCCTGTCTCTCCTGCTGTTTCCAATTCTCAGAGGAGTTTGTCAGAAGGACTTACATTTGTTTTTTGCCATTTGAAAGTAGTTAAAAAGCAAACTCCCTCTTGAGGTCTGGTATTTCCCTGAGGTTTCATCAGTTACTGAACATGCTGTGGGATAACATATACAACCCAGATGCCAGAGGAGAAGAAAAGCCTTCAACTCTTAACTACAAGAATAGGTCCTTTCCACTAACATTGCTGTGGCAAAACCTTAAAGATCATTGTGGGGCTTGAGGGGGAGAGAAGATTCCCAGGCTGTTTCACTCCACCCCTGCCCTACAAGATACACCTCTCCTGCTTTCTGTGAGACAATGTTATCTGCCTGCCAGCCTGACTCACTGGGGTTGCAGCCCAGCCACCAGCTTTCAGAGGGGCTGTCAGCTCCCAGGGCAGGTGTTTGAGCCAGCAAGATGCAGACACACACATCTCCATCTACCTGTTTGCACAACAGCCAAGTATCCATCTACTTTATATGTCCCTACAATTACAGTAAACTCTTACTGCTTTATTCATGTTATCACAGCACACAGAAGCCTCACCATACTGGACATTTTTGCAGACATGCAATAAAAGTCTCCCTAACATACCAGAAAGCTCACAGTCTAGGCTGTTAGACTACACCCGAGAAGCCTGAGGAAAGTGGATAAAGCCAATGTCACGTGGCCAAGGCAGCTCTTTATCATACATGAAAAGGGTTTCCACCCCTGCGCTAGTCATCTATTAGCATCCCTATATCTGGGAGATGTACTTTAGTTGCCTATTATTGAGATCAAAGAATCGACCACAGTGAGCCTTCCACAGGGTGCCTGCGGTCCTGCTCCACCAGCTAAAAGCTACAGACCTCAATCCAGCTGCTGAAGAGCAGACATGTCTTGAAGGACAAGCAGAAATGCTGCATCCTCCGCAAGCACAGGTGACAAATGATGGTGGGTCATAACACTCAAGTCAAAGGTAATTGCCCTTTGACTCTACCGAGGATGAGAAGCTGGCCTTAAACTCTGTAAATATTATTTGTAAATGGTCTAAACTGCTCAATTCATGCTTCAGGAGAAACCTGGAAGTAAATGTGGTGGGTTCATATGGAAGTGTGGCTATGCACTTACCAGCTTTTTCTTTGGCACTGATCGCTTCAGCTGTTAGCGGAGAAACTTCATGCCTGCCAGCAAACAACTGGTGATCCTGGTAAAGAAAGCCAGTGTCTTCCAGTACCTGGACTGGGCTGGTAGGCTTGTAACAAACAGATGTGGAGCCTGTAAGAAAGAAGAATGGGATGTCAGTAAAGAAACCGCTTGAATGACCAAATATAAAGCCATGACTTACGACAGAAGGCCAAAAAAATTTTCTTGAGCATGGCTAGGTGCCTGAGAAGCCCTGCTGAGGCCACTGAGCAAACCACCTCTCCTGTCCTCACCACCCAAATAACACATTAGCTCTGAGGAGTAAAAGGCAGCCACCAAGACATCAGTGCTGTTTTATGCACCAACCCAGCCTGGCCTTCAAAGTCCCCAGTCCAGGCACAAAGCAAGGCTTATAACAGCTAACAGTGACAAGTGACAAGCTCACAAATCATGGCCCCAGGACATGATGCCAACAGAGCCAGCGTAAAACTGAAAGAGGGAGGGAGTATAAAGAAGGAAAGAAGGATAGGTGAGGACCCAGCCACACATTCAACAGGGCTAAAGTCTGGGAAAGTCTTTACAACTAAATCTGCTCATGAATAATAGTTTAGCAATACAGAAAATTGCTGAGACATAAAATACAGCCTATGCTATCAAGGGAGAGAGTTTATAAATCACTTTGTCCAGATGTTCTTAATATGGTAAGGAAAGGATGTAGCTGGAGAGCCATGGGAATGTGTCTGGCAGGCTGACTGCACAGGAGCTGCATGCCCAAGCTCCGGCATCCCACAGACATCAACAGCTGGACTAGTCCCCCAGCCCCTTTCACAATCAGTGAGCAAGAACAAGTTCTCCTGGCAAGCAACAAGGCTCATCCTAAATCTGCTCTCGGGTGGCTTTCTCCAGCAGTACGTGTTTTAACAAGCTCACACAAAATGCATCACAACAGTGTTAAGCCAGGAATGACATTGGCTTGACCCCACAATTCAAGAAAGACACAGACGGAGTGGAGAGGGTCCAAATGAGGGCCATGAAGGTGATCAAAGGCCTGCAGAACTTGCCCTGTGAGGAAAGGCTGAAGGAGTTAGGTCTCTTCTCCCTGGAGAAGAGAAAGCTGGGGGACACACCTCATCACAGTGTTCCAGTACTTAAGGGGTGGCTACAAAGAGGACAGAGGCTCTCTCTTCACAAGGAGCTACATGGAGAAGACAAGGAGCAACAGGTACAAGTTGCACTAGGAGAGGTTTTATCTTGACCTGAGAGACATTTTTTACAGTGAAAACAGTCATTCACTGGAACAACCTCCCCAGGGATGTGGTAGAGTCCCCATCACTGGAGGTTTTCGATGTGATTGTTCAGGGTGCTAGATAATCTCACCTAGGCTCCCCTTCCCACAAAAGGTTAGACCAGATGATCTTTTAAGGTCCGTTCCAACCTGGGCTGTTGTATGATTCTATCATTTTCCACTTCCTACTTATTTTTCTGAGCACTACCTCATTTCTGTAAAGAGAAGGTTCTTTGAGGTCCAAACCTTGGAGGTGAACATCTCCTGGCCGCGAGTGCCCTGGTGCAGCAGGAACACAGCAGAGTCACTCTCCACTTACACCACCAGTTGCCATAGGTTTTAGACTAAGGGAACAGCCATAGACCTCCAGGACAGGCCACTGCCAAGGCACTTGCTTGAGCAGGAGGTGGAAGGCTCAAAGTGGTACCAGTGGGGTGTCCCTTCGTCCCAGCAGGGCATCTGTCCGTCCCGGTGGGGCAGGAAGCCTACAAGCAGGGGGACCTCTAACACCCTGCTCTAAGGGAAAAACCATCGGTCACGGATGACCTGGACTTACTAATTCTGACTGCTTGGTTTGTGCTCGGCTAACTGCATGCTCACTGGCATATATTACACAGGGAAGTTGCTTTGCTCTCTTCCTTACGTACAGGTCATCACTAACCCCACACCCCTGCAACCCATCCTGGGGCAGGATCCAGCCCATCTTGTCTACAGGCATGAAGATACTATTTTCTTCTGTGCCCAGAGGAGAAGAAATAGGCATTCCTGCAAAATGTTAATGAATTCATCACTTTACCATTCATATTATGCATGAATGTGTATAGCAGTTATCTATATTTAGAGAGAAAGAGGGAAAGATTGCTCACTTGAGTATATCTAAGCCAAATATATTTGTGAAAATGAGCATGGTAGACTGGGTCTGGAATTTGTGCTGATGCTGATACAGATCCAAGAAAAATCTCAAGAACCCTAATTTCCAACATTATTACCCTGTTCTGGTACAGAATAGCATTAAAGATACCCTTCACTACTCCTCCACACACACAGTCCTGCCTTGGAATCAGGAATCCTATATGAAACAAGGGAGTTTTGAGCCCAGGCTTGTTTTATGAATAAAAAGTAGACAGGCATGAAACAAAGAAAATCTGCATACCCAAGCAAGACGAGCAGCTTCAAGCATTACAGGCAACCTGAACAGCCAGCAACTACTGGTTTGGTCTCACCACTCACCAAACAGAATTTAAAAGAAAGAAACTGTTAGTAAAACTGTACACTTGCCTTCTGCATTCTGTATGCACCCTTGAGACATGGTTTCAAAAAATGGAGAATAAAGACTTGTTTTTTCTGTAATAAAGAGCAGAAATTCTCACCTAGCCACTTGTCTTTGGTGGCCGTGGCAAAGAAATATTCTGCTAAAATCAGGACTGGTAAATGCCGGCATCTGCCAAATTTCTCAGTTTCTGATCTCTGTCATAGCAGAGTTGAAACCAAGTAGCTCCAACCCAGGCAGAAACCACTGCACTTTGCTGTACCCATGTTGATGTTTTACCATCATAAAATGATGTAATGAAGTTTTATGATGTTAAAAATGATGTAACGGTATTTTATGTTCATTCACAGTAGGTTTTAATAAAATGTCAGCTGTTACTGGCACAGAAAGCCAGTTTACATGTAAAAGAGAAAACAGTTGCTGAAAGATCAGTGCTTGGCACGTGGCCACAATCCAGATCATGGGCAGTAATGCACCACTTGAAAGCTTAGCAAAGCCTCATGAGCCATTTGGAGCAAGGCATGAGCCTTTTTTCTTTCCCCCTTTGCTGTCACTGGAGCTTCCTAAATCCCAGCTACCCTCTCTGGAGGGAAAGGGTTTGTTACATCCAGCTCTGCTGGGGTACAAAGTGCCCATCCAATGATCAGGCACTTGCTCCTTCCCCAAACCTCCCCATTCTTCTACAATGCTAACCAAAAAAACCCAATTTTCATCCCTATAACTGAATCCTAGTGCCAGAGCAGTGGTGCCCAGGGGCCACGGGTAAGCAGCTGGTCGAGGGCAACCTAGGATGGAGACATCACCCCTCCAAGGTTGTGTCCCCAGGGAAGGGCTTTCCACCCACATCCAGCCCAAATGTCCTACGCCACAAACCATGGCTGCTGCCTTGTATTTTGTCACTGCTGCTGCCAAGAAGAGCTGACCCCATCACCCCTGCAGGTGCCCGCAGGCAGCTGCCTGCTGTGCTGCACCCTCTCCTCTCCCCTTCCCAAAGCCAGACCAGCCCCCTCGGTCCCAGCATGCCAGGATACAGCCCAGTCCATAGACATCACATCTTCAATTCCCTTATATATTTCGGTCTCTTATAGCCAACCCTGGAAGACATGACCACATTTCTGGCCTGGGTCAGTCCTTGCTGAATTGGGCAGCTGCTGCAGGCCTTCATTTCTGCATCTCTATCGACTCTCCATATCTAAGTGATTGCCTGACACCAATTCATTTGGGGGTTTTTTTTGTTTGGTTGGTTGGTTGGTTTTTTTTTTTTTTAAGATAAACAGGCATTACGCTGTACAGAAGCAGACGTATTATCCTGAAAGGTTATTATACAGCAGTGCAATTCATTTGAAGATTCAGAACTCTTTCAATGAATCATTTCCTAAGATTAACACCAGACAGTCAGCGAGGACCCAGAGACAGAGGAGCAACGCTTAAATATTTCCTGTTTCTGATGTGGTTTCAGACTGGTTTTGAAAAGGATCTAAAGCAAAACCTCATAGGAAGCAACATTACAGAAAAGCCATGTTTTTAGAGCAATAACAGCATCCCCAAGAAGTAAATTTCCGCCTCACAAAAATAGTCAGAGAAGATAGCTTAGTTACAGCCAAACTGTACTACTATTCTCACCTTCAGTAAAACACCAAAAAATGCCCGTTGTGCAAAGACAGTTTGCTGCTCTTTAGAGGCAACACCTCGAGGCAGCGCATTGCACCCCGCTGCCCACCCGGGTACCACTCTGTGGCTGCCTGAGGCACAGCCCGTGCTGACGGCACATACGGCTCCTCCTCCACCACCCAAAAGCCACCCAGCCAAACAAAAACAGAGTTGTCCTCCAGAAAATCCTCTTCCAATGTGTACCCTACTGACCGAGCAGTTTGAAAGAGACCGAGGCATTTCATAAACCATCCAAAGCAATCATCTGAAATTAAAAAGTAAGGTAGCTTTACGCTTTCCTATAAACTCTGCCGCGGTTTGTAAGGGAGGTCCAAAAATGACAGAACAAAAATGACATCGTTTCCAAGCCCACATCTGTCCTTCCGTCTCATAGCCAAGCCAGAAAGGAGTATAAATACCTTATTCCACATTTAAAATATTTCCTCTGCCCTGTCGCTGGATAAAAATCTTAGGTCAACAAGAAAGGAAAATAATTATTTAAGGGAAATAACAAAAGAACGGTCGAAGTGCTCCAGGGTCCCAGGGCCTGCCCAAAGGCTGTGCCATGAATTCCCCAGGGTGAACCCATCAGTCCTTCTAACAGGTTGCAGGGACCCTCCATCGAGGCTGGCCACCCCTCCATGTGCGCCTTGGCCCACAAACTTTACTTTCTCTCCTAAGCATCAGCCCAGTTTTGAGAGGGGGGACCGCTGTACCCCAGCTAAAGAGCTGTGCCCCTCCCCCGAGGCTGGGAGGCAGGTTTGAGTTTCCTTCAGCTCAGAAAAAATTAACTCACGTGTCCCGTTTCTTGGTTTATGTACAAAAAGGAGATGCCACTTCCAACAGCATTGCAAAGGATGCTCTTGGTACCACCAGCAGCTCTTCTTCAGCTGCACTGGGACTCCTTTGCAGCCACAGCTCCAACGAAGCACAGGGACTCAGGCACACATTGATGATCGTTTCCCATCAGCAGCTCCCCAGCAGACATGCAGGCTTTCTAGGTGACTTCTGGGGTGGTTGACTCACCCCCGCACCCTGTAATTCTGCTAGGGAACCTCACATCCGCTGCCAGGGCTCCTGAGCCCCGAAAGGACTGAACAAGCATCGCTAATACTGTTTTCACGGGAGCAGAGCAACATCTTGCAGAACAGAAATCTAACCCACATAACGCACACCAGATGTGAGCAAGCAGCACCTCTCATTTCTCACATGAAAGCCGGGGATCTACCACATCTGAGCCGGGAGAAGCCTCACCCCTGTGCCTGGCAGGGTTCGCCAGACCAAGCCCCACCTCCACAGCTCCCTGCTCTGGGAGAAGAAACCCTCATCCCAGTGTCAGCTCTGGGATCCACATTGTGCTATTCCCTTGCTTGAGAAGAGCTCCTGGAGGCTCCCAGCTCCAGTACTGTCATTTCACTCTCCAAAAAGTGCATCGTCCAAGAAAGCACTAGCAAGACTAATGAGAAAAGGCGATGGAGGCAGCCAAACCCCATCTCTCCCAAGGAATCATGCCAACACATCCAAATTTAACTGCCTACAAGGATGAACGCTTTCCGTGAAACTTCAGCCTCACACTCTTATTTTCATATACGCTTCCCGTCAGCAAAAAACAAAGCGGACAAACAAAAAAGCTACGAGCGAAGCAAAGCAAAAGCGCCTTGAAAGCAGCTTCTGAACCTGGCATGAGATCAGATGGATACAGGAAAGAGCAGAGCCAAGTCTGCCTGCCCGGGAGATCCCCCACAGATGCCCACGTCTTCCCGATGGAAATCAGGTGCATGGGCATGTGGGGGCAAATGGTGCCCATCACAGCTCTTTCATCTAGGATGATTACAGGTTTTATGACTAGAATAATCCACTGGTTTTTTTCCCCCCTTCCCAGGCTCACCCCCAGAGAAGAGGCAGGATGCGGGCAGAGTATTTTCATTGCAGCTCCAGGTGCCGAGCAGTTACCTGGGCATCAACCCGACGGAGGAGGGGATACATGTTCCTTAGGTGGCTGCACTAGGCTTTGCAGAAATATGTGCATTTTAAAGGCCTCATAATATATAGAGCTATACATTTGCCTATGCAGCTATAACAGTGAGTTTACAATACGTAGCCAGCCTAAATTTATTCAATGAATTGAATCAATAATTGAAATTTCTACTTTGATCAAAGTGCCAGTGGCACAATAATGACTCATGTCAGTGTTGCTGCTCCAAGATAAAAGGGTAAGTATTATTCAGAGCTGAAAGTAAGGGAAGAAACTCTCCATAAGAGTGAAATACAAAGGCTGACATGGAGCTCATGAGTGAGACAACGCTTCTGCTATAGCCGCGCCGCTTGTCAGCACAGCAAAGTCTGCAGACATTTTCACTCCGCCATAAATTCTGATTTCCAAGCCATAAAATAACCTCCAGGATAAAAATTCATCACGCAAATTCTTAGGGAAGGAATTTTTTTTTCCACTGGGGTGGGGGAGGGGAAATCATAAATCAACCAGCTACAACATATAGACAAGACACTTGCGAAGCAGGAGTTTAAGCTATGATTAACTGTACTTACTGCCTTTAAAAACGATCACGTTACAGAAAAGCACCGGCATGATCTGTGTCACTTGGATATTTAAGCCCTTCCATTAATTAACCAGAATAGGACCTAGGACTGTGGATCATTCAGTCTAGTTCCTTGTTACTTCGAGCAACCATATTATAAAACTCCCTTCTTGAACTGAATAAACAGCATCTGAAGAGGAGGTGGTTTTTTTTTTCTTGCCCCATTTGGAGGAGGTTTTAGGATCCTCTTCCTCAGATACATACAAATATTCTTCTCGGTTCCCACTCACAGTCACTGACATTGCTCTTTATCTATCTATTTTTTTTGCCAGTGGTGTCCTTTAGGTTAAATAGCTTTCTCCCTGAGTCATTCCCACAAACTTGCAGCATACAAAGGAGCCTGGGATAAGGACAGAACAAAAATAGTACAAAGACTGTACAGTACTCTCTAACTGGAAAGGCAGGCATTGAACTGTATCGTATAGATCTTCAGATTTCTAGAGCTCTTCCATTTTTTTTAACACAGGCAACAAACCATAGGCTAAGGATCCACAGTTCTTCTTCATTTAATCCATGTGAAGAACTGCTCGTTATAACCCTACACTGAGCAGAGCCCTTGCATTATTCTTACGTGTCATGTCTAAAGGAAAAAGAAATTAAACATTCTTCCCACCAGAATATATACTAAAATTATAAGCCTTCCATTATTAAATCATTACGCGCAATTTAGATTCAGCCACTTTTAAAATGCAGAAATTTAATAAAGGTATTATACGCAGAAGTGCTAACAAGATAATTGCCTTTAGTTCCTGCTCCCAGATGGCTGAGCTCAGATTTAGAATGGGGAAAATCACAATAACGGCTGATGGCGTGGAGCCACCACCTCAAAAACAGCCCCAAAACAATGCATGTCGCAGGCAGGGCGACAGGGACGTGTCACTGGCAGGGACCCCCTGCCCACCCCAGGTAGCCACCCCGGGGGGTGCACCCCCGAGAAGTGCCTACCCACCTCTGTGGGATGCAGGAACCCAGACCAGGTCCCTGGGGGGGGGGACGGACCCGGATGCCTCCTGCCCTCCAGGCACCTCGGGGGGATCCGCGTGTTGTCCCCCAGCCCAGCAGGGACTTCATTGAAGTATCTGCTCACGACATACACATTGAGGAGGGAGGGCAGAGGAATTACAG
Organism: Pandion haliaetus; assembly: GCA_013401275.1. Lineage (NCBI taxonomy): Eukaryota > Metazoa > Chordata > Aves > Accipitriformes > Pandionidae > Pandion > Pandion haliaetus. The sequence goes on along the minus strand of VYZV01022012.1, from coordinate 25,585 downwards.
CTTTTTAATGACTTCAGTTGTTTTAGGTCTTAAATGGAGACTGAATTTCACTGGAGGTATTTTAATTCATAAAATTATTCAGCCTTGACACATGCTGGTGGTCATCACTTGGCCCATGCAAGAAGGACCCACTACAACTTCAAGACGTGGTAAAGACGCGCGTGGGGAAAGCCATGGCCACACACTGTGGTGGGACATGCCGGGGCTGTGCAAGGCCACCGAGAGCCAGCAAATGCTGCAGGACCTGCTGCCACACACGGGGTGCACCTTACTGCGAGGCAAAACTCTGCCCTCACATGTGCTGGCCCAAACCTGGAGCAATTTCACCAGCTTCTACAGATTTACTCTAGACTTACACCCACCTACCCAGCAGCATCCCACCTACTGGAAAAGTCACTTAAAGGACCAAAAAAGAACAGATACACTTCCTAAATGCAACATTTCAACAGAAAAGTTGCGTTAGCAATTTTTTTATACAGGTGATGTTGTTCTTGTTGTTGTTACTATTATTTTCTATCTACTTCCATCTATTTCTACTTCTGCCCTAAGCTGAAGGCAGGCTGTTCCATTTAAAAATTTGGGATGCAAATGGGAACCAGATTACATCTATCCCAAAGCTGCCAAAAAGCAATTGCTGTATGAAACCAAAAATCCTCCTGGGATTTTTCCCAAATCCACAAAATATTCCTGAGCACTAAAGTTTCCACTGGGACTATTACATTAGCAGATAGTCTCTGTGCAAAAACCCGAGTATGCAGCCATCCTCCTAATGGTTTCCAGGACAAGGCTGGTTTCCTTGGCTGTGCAAGGCACGTACTCCCACCTTAGTACCAAACAACATTTATACCAGAACTGGCCTTTAAAGCGAGTTCTATACCTATCGGTGTTAAAAAAAAAAAGGCACTGGGGACCATCAAGCTTTCGTTCGCTGAAGGAAAGCTGCAGTGGTCAGCAGTAACACCTCCACATCATCCTGAAACCTCCACGTGCATCCCAAGAGTCCGGCTGAGCCTGATCCCCTGGGCAGCCCCATGCACATCCCACCCGGGGCTGCTGCTGGGATCCCTACAAACCCCCTTTGGCATCTCTTTGCTGGAGAAATGCAATGCCTTTAGCTCTGTGCCGGCGTTTCCTCGCAGAGGAGCTCTTGCGGGGAGCACCAGAGCTGTCTCCGTGCATCAGTCCCTCCATGCAGGATGCTGATGTGTGGAGGGTTTGGCCCAGATCGCCGTGCGGTGCCAGGACCCCGGGAACTGGCCTGACGCGTGTTCACAATGTCGCAGGTGCATGGAAATGAAAAGTATGCAAGAGCAGCCACCGAACCTGTGGGCATCGGGGCTTCGGAGAAGCAGCATGTGCCCTCGTCCAGCAGCCAAGTGCTTTCCAAAAGAAAAGGGAAAGCAAAGCTCCCCCTGCCAAACGCTGGCAGAGGGCAAAGGGGAGCAATGGACATCAGGACAGAGGAGGAGGAGAACGGACGTGCAGGTGATGGGGGGCTCCCACTGGCCCCACACAGCCTGGGAAAACTGGGGGGGGCCCAGCCCCAGTAACGTTGGGGGGCACATCCCTCCCTATTTAACAACCTAAAACCAGCCCCTCGAATTCATCCCCTCACAACACTGCTCCAGTCAGGGCTGGGGATGAGGAAGGCTGGGCAGGACACAGCCCCTCCACGTGGGGCCACGGCATGCACCCTGCGCAACCCCCGAGAGGGTTTTGTTACGGACTCCCACCCACCCGATATTCCCTGCCCTCACCACTCAGGCATTTTTTGGTAAGGTATTTACAGGACCCTTTTAAGAGCTTTTCTGGCCATTAGCAATGACTATATATATAAATACATATGTTATATATATACACACATATAAAAATATAAACATATATAGTATATTTTAGATTTACCTATAATATATATAGTCATATATATCTACCTATGTGTAAATATATAAAAATATATAAATATATATATTTTTATATCTCTACATATATGTAAAAATACTTCTATATCTAAAATATACATATAACTATGTATCTCCACGCACACCTGTAAGCAGGAACGGCACTGCCAGCTAGCTGTGCACAGGAAAAATCAGGGGACTCCTCATCTTCACGGCCACCCCCCTCTCAGAAAGCTCTTTAGGCTTGGTTTTATACAAAAAAAGACAAAACCTCAGCTCAGTGGATGCCCGATAAGGGCCTTGCGGATGCCTTAGCAGCCAGATCTCGGTCTCCCGTGGCATGCAGCAGCCCACCGCTCCGCAGGCCGCGGCTCACCGCTCCCGGGACGTTCACGCAGCACCAGGAAAGAGAAAAAAAAACCCCTCTTTCCACCGAAAAGAGGAAAAAGACCAAGCGGCGACCTTCCTGTATTTAAAACTATGAATCACAAAACCCGGCAGGAGGATTCGAGTTAAATTCACGTGGGGTTTTTTCCCCTCCTCTTTCAATGTTGGGGGTTTTTGTTTGTTTGTTTGTTTTTTAACAGGACTTTACCTTTGTTTTCCCTGCAGGTGAAGGAAGGTTAAATCTAAAAGTTCCCTCTCGCCAGCCCCCTGCAGCAACAACGTGAGAAAACCCTCTCCCGGCGTGGGAGGCCCTGCCCGCCTTTCCCCCTGCCCGCCGGCTCTGCCCCCCCCACGCAGCCCGCAGCGGGAGGCGGCCCGCCTCGCCCCGTCCGCGGCGGAGGACCGGAGCGGAGCGG